>JAODTR010000007.1:2908123-2938734 GCA_025399935.1 Amblyopsis rosae | reverse complement strand
ACTATTTGAACTTGTTCGCCATAACGGGTTAATTGGGCAATAAATTAACTGCCCCCCCCCCCCCCCCACACACACACAGCCCTAGTCCATGTTCTCCTTTTTCTCTTTTACACTAATTGACTCCCTCCGTTTTGCACGCACACGTACACACACGTGCCTACTAAGTCATATTATTTACGCGCGTCCTCCTCTCTAATACTTCTTGTCTGCCATTTGTATTTTAGTATGGCCTATTATGGGATGGTGGTGGGGAGACAGAGGTGTACGCATATGGCCCTGCCTTTAACTCCTCCCTCTGACTGACTCTCCACCCCTCGCTGCTGCATGTTGTTTTCCCCCACAGTGAGTCCATGCGTGATGCGTGCGGACTGAGCGCAGCTGTTTCGTCCGGAGCAGAGCCGAACATGTGACAAGATGTCCGTTGGCGGTTGTGCTTGTCCCGGTGAGTCTTGCCCTGTGTCTCTCTCTCTCTTTCTATCGCTCTCTCTGTACTCCGTGTCTCTCTCTTTCCCCCTCTCAATCTACGTATCACTCTGCTCTTTCTCTTTTCTGTTCTTCTCCGTGTTCCTTCCTGATGTCACGTATGCCGTATGCTGAGGCGCTGTGCTGTTGAGTCCTGTGTTTATGTTTGTCTCTGCATACAGTAGCCTCTACAGTATACAGTAGGGTAGGCTATGCTAGTGAAACGGCTAACCTAGCAACCAATACTGTATTTATATTTTGTGGCGTTCAAACTTTATTTAACCACAAAGTTGTTAATAGTTTGACACGCTCCTACTGTTTATAGCATTCGGTTGCATAAAAAGATACCGTACTGCATAATTATGAACTGATACCGTACAGCTATAGTAGATATATTAAGAAGTTCCTCATCTGAATTTGAAGTTGCTGTTCAACAAACCCTCTCATTGCAACGTCACTGTTGACATGAAACGGTGAAATTGACAACCGAATTTCTTGTACTGCTATATTGCCTACATTGTTATGGCGCTTTCCTAATAATTTCACAATGGCAATTCTCACCTGGCAAATTGTGTTAGTGAACTCGAGAAGGCAAGGCACAATTTTTGTTTGTATAGAGTTTTATCCATAGAACTGGTTTCATCAGGGGGATCTTAGAATGCTTCTCTTTCGAGTGTCTCTCTCTCTCTCTCTCTCTCTCTCTCTCGCGCTTTCTCTTCGGACGTACTCAGATGAGAGCCCAGCCTACAGAGACGTGTGTGGTAGTCTTGTGAACAGTATGTGTGGCGGGGGACACAAAACAGCACCGCAGGAGCGAGTAACAGACAGAAATTGAATCGCAACATCTGCTCAGGGGATACCAGAGAGGGTATATTGAATTAGGGTGTCAGTATAATTTTAATGTACCTACTCGGATTCAATAGTGGCATCAGATGAAATGATATTAGAAAAGACTCATGTTTGATTTTCTGTGCTACTCTCTTTCCTCCCCCTCTCTCTCTCTCTGTATATCCAGCTCTGCCTGCTCTACTTGTTCTGTGGAGAGAATTTGGAGTAGAGCAGGAATGTTTAATGGTATCCACATGTTTTTAAATGATGCACTGGGAAAGGGGTCCACTAACAGACCTACAACATGCATGCGCCGGCAGTGCACTCACTCACAGACTGGCACTTGCACATGCACACATACTTCGCCAGAAACTTGTTGAGGCAAGTTTAGGCCATTGGATATCTCACAAAGCCACATTAGAATATTGCTGCTCAGTGTGATACTGATTGTGTGTGTGTGGGTTGTAGATTGCTTTTGAATCTGTCACTATACAGTGTTTGTTTACATTCTTGTAAGCTGGTGGATGGAGTAATCTCCCTCTTCTGTATTTAATGTGTGAAGCTGTTATGGATAAAGATGACCTCACTTTCTCCTACCTCATATTGTCCTGTCTACGTACCTTTATGTCTGACCTGTATGACAAGGCTGGATGAAGCTGTGTGAAAATTTTGGGCAATAATGCACAGGTAGTTTGTATGCAGTATATATATCTACATGCTTTTTAATCTATATACTATATGTGAACTGAATAAATAGGCTAAATGGTGTTGACACGTATACTGTGTGTGCCTGTGTATGCAGGGTTTAACTGACATCCCTGCTGTTATTGTGGCATTGCAGTGACAGTGAATCATTCTGAGTGGCTTCAGTGCTAGAATGAATGGTGGAGATCTGGTGGAGATCTGCGGTAACACAGCAGCAGAGCCAATCACATTTTTTGTTCAGGCTAAACGGTGAAATTAGATTTCTTGCAAGGTGAATATATTGCCCCCCCTCCTCCCCTTCTCACATGCACAGTCAAGCTCTCTCTCCACTCTCTCACCTCACTCATTTCCCCCCTCTAACTCCTCCATCCAACTGTCTCTCCCTATGTCTGCCTGTAATCTCCTCATCCCCTCCTCTGTGCTGATTGCCTTAGTAGGGCTGTTACCTCATGCAGAAAGTCACATGCCTCCTGATTGGATAAAAAGTGACTTGCAGTGGAGTCAAGATGGCAGCCGAACAGCCAGAGAGCTCTTTTGATTACAGTTACACAATACCAAGGCCATCTGAGCCTTGAGTCTAGTCCTCTCTGTATATCCTGCAAACCTCTCCAATTCCATCTGCCATTATCCCCCCCCCCCTCTTCTTCTCCAGCCCTACGTCATTTGGAGCGCGCTAAGTGAGATCAAAATGGCTCTGTGCAGCGGCAGAGAGAAAGAAGAGGAATGCGTGGGAGGCAGAGATGTTGGGGAGGCTCAGAGACAGACAGACAGACATACAGGCGGGAGGGGGAGGGGGTGAGAGGGGAAGGGGCAGGACGCAGAAATGTAGAGGAGCCGTCCTTTGTGTGATGTCACATCTGCTGCAGGCTGGGAGAATGGCAGAGCAAAGCTGGCATGTGCCACATCAGGGAAGGGGGGGGGGGGGTTGTAAGGGGGAAACGTGGGAAGCAGAGAATCACATTTCTTTTTACCAACACAAGCGTTTATTTCTAAAGGGAATGTCAGACAGGAGGGTTTCAAAGCACTCCAGTCAAAGCTAGATTTAATCCCATAGAAGGGGTGTAAAGATGCTCACTGTCACCAACCACATGTAACACTACAGCGCCATGCTGAAGGTAAATCGTAGTGAGCTGCTCTACTAAGCGCTTTGCTTTAATTGTTGTATCTCTACAGCACCTACATGTTTGTGTGTGTGTGTCTTTTTGTAATTCAGCTCAGTGCCGATTCATGTACGTGTACTATGTCTAGTGTGCGTCTTTCAGCATAACAGCTGATACTGCCTGCACGCACGCACACCATTGCAGTTGTCTGCAAATGTTCACTCTCCTTTTCAAACACAAGCCCCACATTTCCCTCTGCTGTGATATGCGTTATCTTTAACACAGGGAGCTTAACTTCCTCCTGTCAAACCACAGCAACATCCTCTGAACATCCATGATGTTCAGTTGTTCACTGGCAGCAAGAGCGCTGCGTTATATCCTCACGGTCTTAACAGTGCTCCCATGTAGAGACAAACTAGGAGTAAAGTGCTTCAAAATGTTTGCTAAATGTGTGTCAGATGACGATATGGCATATTTCACCATTGGTTTTATTTTTGCATTTAATCACCATCTGCCATCTTATCTCTGTGGTCTCCTATTCTATTCTATTCTATTCTGTGTTTGCATAAAACTAAACTACATAATAGGGGGAAGGGTGTTTTTTGTGTTTGCCAGCAGAGGGGGATAATGTTCCAACCAGCTATCACTCCTGTCCCTCACATTGTATGTTATCTCCTAAAAGACAAGAACGTGTTAGTTTACAATCACAACATGTACATATTACCATGCTTTATATAACAATACTTTCCCATTGGCCATATAACAATGTCTTCTAGTTAGTTAGTTAGTTAGTTAGTTAGTTAGTTAGTTAGCTAGCTGAACTGTAGATAATCTTATTGATTTGACTGATCTATTTGCTCATGAGAGTAATTTCTGTTCTACATTTGACACCTTGAAAAGAATGTAGTTCAGCCTTAAAATACCTTTCTCCATGACATGCAAATCACATGATAAGCAATGCATAGATATTGAGGTTAAATACGTTTTTGCCACACATTGATTACAGACATTCTTGAATTTCTATCCAATAATGAACATATGGGCAATTGGGCTATTTTATCAATAGTTTCTCAACATTATAGGCATGTGACAGGCTACGTATGTCACAACGAGTAGCCTACAGAGACACTACATTCAAATTGTAATGGACATCACTTTATCAATTCTTAAACCAACTATGCCTATTTATACAAATAATGGTTAGGTGAAGAGACTTAGTTAATTATTTATACGGATCTGCAAATTGCAAATACTGCAGAAACTGTGAACCGTGAGCTGGTATGATGGAGGGGCTATAGGTGGAGCGCGTCTGGGTGGACATGTCATGACGAAGATGTAACCCCCGCGCCGACACTGTTGTACTTTACTGCTAAATTGAGGTTGCAACCAAAACCACAACTTTCCCAACTATAGGGTTGCTCGTATTAAGACACGATCGTTAGAGCATAGTGTGATTACACTGCGTTATTTTATGTGCTACAATGTAGCCTACAGCTTCTTCTGTTAATATGTTTTTATCCAAAAGGCCAACATAGGATCATTAATCGGCATGAGGAACATGTTCTGCACGGCATATAAATGATTGGAGGCGGAGCTATGGTCTCGGCTGGCAGGAACAAAGGGTTCCACGCTATATGGCTAGTAGTAACTTTGTAGTAGCTAGGTAGTGCCGTCTCAAAACAAATGATAATTAAAACGTATAGTATACGCATGCAAAATCACACATAGCCGGAAAAGTAGCCATTGATATCTTACGTTTACATCGCTTATCATTTCGTCAGGCTTGAAGAACCGAATTACCGACGGCGTTAACGGTTGATCGACCCGGTGGCTCTGGCTAGCAGCGAGGCTAGCTCGCAAGAACACAGAACGGAGGTGTTGCTGAACACCGCGCTTCGGTGATCCATTCTCTGCAGGTAACCCAACCTAACTAACGAAACACTTCGCCGGGTACATCTATTTATACTTATACTAAACAGCGATACAACAGCAGCGGTTGTTAAGCAGTAATATAATTTCCTTGGAACGGCACCCCTCTTCAAATGGGTTATTAATGCGGCCCTACAGCTCTCACTGCCCCGTGTCTTGTCACGGCGTCTTACTGGCTGCCTAATTAAATGGAGGAATTATTTTAATGCACACAAAAGGATTGATAATTTATGCCTAATATATAAAGCAAATTACGATATGCAACCTTTGATTTTGACTTACCATACCGTATTTACTTACCGTACGACCCGCGTTGGCCCTTTACGATCATGTCTTGACTGTAATAGTTTGCTTATTGATTTTGCACAAAAACCTTACATCGTGGCGAATATGCATAAAGCTTTGGTAAATAAGACCTCTTTAAAGTTACACACCTGATTGCTATCCTCACTGACTACCATTTATACAGACTAGACAGGATTGCTTTGGACTGATCAGTAATTTATATTTGTAATATATCCAGGTATACTTGTCTAGTAGGCTATGCTCATCTCTGACTGTTACATCGTTAGATTATGCTAAAACGTAGATACTCATATATTTCTTATATTAAGTAGATCCCAAACATTCTTTTAAATTATTTTATGGATATGTGAGTGTGTTGGCTTATCTGATACATTATGTATAAGAATGTTAGGATGTGCATTTGAAAAATGTAATTAATTAGGTGAAGTAGATTTCTTTCAGCTCCATGACCCCAAATGGTTTGCTTATCGAGGGTGGTGGTGATATTGCAGAGGATTTTGTATAATGTGGTCCAGAGTGGACAAAGGCTTATTAGATGGGGCTGTGGGCTGGTGTTGTTGGAGGGTGGGTCTTGGGTCAAAGGTGATGCATAGTGACGCATTGTGAGCTCTGGCAGGGCAGGTTCACCCCAGTAGTAATGAGGATAGGAACATGACCTGGTCTGACTCTCATGGGTAAAACCTATGGGTAAAACCAGGAGGGAAATGGAGAAATAATTGAGGGAGGAGTCATATTCGTTAGGTGGGCAGAAACTGGGCTGTGCACCCGAGTGGAAGCAGACAATTGGATACAGTTGCTCTCTAAATTAATGCAATTTTTATGTTTTTATTTTGTACCAATTTCTTCTTCCTTAATTCCATTATATTAGAATGTATCTCTGTTGACCTGAGCAGTACACACCAGCTGCACAATTCTTTACTTAGTTTATTAAGTGAGCATTATCATGTACTGTGAATGTCACTGTTCTGATCTGTCCTATCTCATGTGGATACATGGGCCTGAGTGAAGCGCTTTCCAGATAAAGATGTTGGTGTGGGATGTTTTCTCAGAGCCCTGCTTGTTTCAGTGGCTTATCTGGGCAGGAAGGAGTTAACAACAGCCGGGACAGGGAGTGGGGGATGGGAGGAAGAGGCAACTGGGGGGTGGAGGAGGGGGGCACAGACACACAGGAGCATGGCTGGGATCAGTTTGGGCTGTAAGCAGGAGAACTGGGCTCCCTACAGTTAGGACATGTAACACAAAGAACATGACACAGTTGTAAATGCAACACGATTCCTGAAATGACTCCAAGCTTAGCCTGCTAAGTATGCAATACCCATTTTCTGTGTTAAAACATATAACATTGGTGTTGAATGTTCACCAGCTTAAAGATGCTGTACATTAGAGAATTACACATAATTGCTTTGGCACAGCACAGAATGCATATCAACTAAATGAACACGCACTGGGCCGCGTTGAACATGCTGTGATGTGAGTGTGCTTACTCTAAATCTTTTTAAATCTGCTCCTTTTCTCTCTCTGATCTCTCTCCTCTGCTGCAGGCTGTTCGTCAAAGTCATTCAAGCTGTACTCCCCTAAGGAGCCCCCCAACGGCAGCACCTTCCCCCCCTTCCACCCAGGCGCTATGCTGGACAGAGATGTGGGGTATGTTTGGGCATGGAGCCAGAGGCGTCCAGGTTGTGTCACATGTAATCAGGACAGGGCGGTCTGCGTCCAGATCATGGGAAACTCTAGAACAACTTTAGGCGTTTAGATTTTAGTTTTACGTTATTAGTTTCTATTACATTAAGTGGTAAATCTTTAAAAATATATCCCCCTATATTTGAGCCTTTGAGTTGACCTATTTCTGCAACAGATATCTGCAGGCCTATACCATTTTAATTACTGTAATAGTCTACGTGTTTTAGAACTACAAATCTGACTACAGGCTATATTTTTGTTTTTGTGACAGTGAATTCAACTTACATGTTAATAAGCATTTATGGTTAAACATCCTTGCACCATTATCATGGAAATGAAGATAGAAAGTTACAGAACTAGATATGCCTCTAAAATATTATATTTTATTCTCAACGCTCCTTTAAGAATAACACAAAATGTAAAATGTATTTTGTTGAAATCATATTACATTTCCAAAGCAGTTTTGGCATAGCTCAATGAATGCTAACAAGCTCTCCTTTTGTAATGCCAATTGACACCGGTAATTAAAATAGTGATGGCATCATCCTCCACTACTGTATGTAGGCTACCAGCGCTTTACAACCAAAGCTGGGTTCATAATGAATGATTAATGAATATATTCTACAGTGACTTAGACAAGGGAAGGCACAAAGCAAATCTCACTCTGCACTTGACGCATACAATTGAATGATTTCTAATCCTTGTTCAAACTATTCCAGGCCAACACCCATGTATCCACCATCATATATGGAGCCTGGAATGGGGTGAGTGTATGGACACGAAGAACAGTATGATGTTGGTCAGTCATGGATGTCCTCAATCAGTGCATAAAAATGATGCATTAATTAGCATACTACAGTATGAGATTTCCTTTAGGCTAAACTGCTTGTTTGCATTGTGGGATCGGGTAGCCACTGAATCAGACTGAAGTGTATGGTGTTGATTTAATTTTTCCCTTGCTGTTTCAGGAGACCCACACCGTATGGGAACCAGACAGACTACCGGATATTTGAGCTAAACAAAAGGCTACAGAACTGGACAGAGGTGAGAGATGATCCACTACTAAGAGTATTTAAGGCCGTACCCCTTTGTGACTTTGTACGTGGGTGTTCTACAGCTTATGAACTACCTTGTTGCTGTGGTTCTTCCTTCAGCTGCTCCTTGTGCGTGGCTTGAATTACACAAATTTTGTAGCAAATGGAACATAGCAGCTCGCTGCCTTTCCTTGAGTTACATTCATGCCTTAACAGGATTACTGGACCAATGTGACTAATATGTAATTGGAGCACAGGCTGTTTACATGCATTAGGCAGCTATCTGTTTGATGCACTGTTCCTCTTATGACACTGCTAGTCTTTTGCCTGTGATCATCCTTTATAAAGTAGGTTAGCAGCAGACTGAAAACAACCTTCTAGATCCACTGAAATGGCTGAATTGCACTGGGCACATTTGGCATGTAATACACTTGACACTACAGTTGTAGTTATAACAGCATTCTAGAAAAGCATGTCATTTCAGTAAGAGATGCCGATGATGTCAAAGCTTTATATAATTTTTCGAAGTGTGTCTTTTTAAAGAGCTGTATGTCACCACTGATTGCATGCTTATGCTGATCCACAGCATGGAAAAATGCTAAAGAGAAATATATTTATTTATATATTATAGACTCTGGAGGCAGCGTCTGAACTGGTGTTAGGCATTTTCTCAGCTCATACAAAAAAGGCTTTTTAATTAGACAAAACATTCAAGAGTGTCCTGTGTTTTGGGTTTGTATAACCACCGGATACCCTTTTGTGGTTTAACATTTTCCTTAATTTTTTGTATACTGTTCTTTACAAGAGCACCTGTGGATTATTGCTTTTACCTTTAGGATACCGCGGCACTCCTGCTACCGTTTTTGCTAATCTGTTTGTTTGCTCTAGGACTGTGACAATCTATGGTGGGATGCTTTCACAACAGAGTTTTTCGAAGATGACGCCATGCTAACCATCACTTTCTGTCTGGAGGACGGGCCCAAACGATACAGTAAGATGAACATATATTTCTAATATACTGTATATTTGTTTGATTGAACACTGACTTGATACAAACTCACTTTACATCAGCATTGCATGTAACATGTGCATTTCTATGCGCAGCCATTGGCAGGACGCTGATTCCACGGTACTTTCGGAGTATCTTTGAGGGGGGCGCCACTGAGCTTTTCTACGTGCTGAAGCACCCGAAGGAGTCCTTCCACAACAACTTTGTGTCTCTTGACTGTGATCAGTGTACCATGGTGACACAGAACGGCAAACCCATGTTCACACAGGTAGAGTCTGCTGGTTAAGCCCTCTTCTGGTAGATTATTCACGACCCATGGCTCGTTAGCTAAGATGGCCTCTCACTGACTCAGGTTTGTGTGGAGGGACGTCTGTACCTTGAGTTCATGTTCGATGACATGATGAGGATCAAGACTTGGCACTTCAGCATCAGACAACACAGAGAGGTTTTGCCCAGGAGCATTTTGGCCATGCACGTGAGTGTCTCATACACCCGCACGCTGTAAAATCTATTGCAAATGCACTTGCCTCCAACGGAAGGCATTTCTTTGAGGTGTGTTCTGCTGCATGCTTTGTCTCGGGTCTTCTGTGTTTGCCTTCCTTTACTTTATTTTAGAATTTGTTAAAGCACATTTGTGTATGTGATTTTTATCAAGCTTTATTTTAGTGTTTTGATACAGTATGAGTAGTGTCTAACCCAGTTTGTGTGGTCCTGAGTTTCTGGGGTTTGATTTCTATAGATTGTATATGCTGTTTCAGTTCATTCATGTGGAATGAAAAATGTCCTTCACACACATGTAAATCATATTATTTGATGCTACATCGACATAGGTTTTCTTTTGGCATGACCTTTATTTGTATGTTGATGTACAGGATCCCCAAATGTTGGATCAGCTGGCTAAAAACATCACAAGATGTGGGCTGTCAAACTCCACGCTGAACTACCTCCGTGTAAGTGAATGAAGACATGTTATTTAACCGTGATTTTTTTTTTGTATCTGCCATTTGTCATGGATTCTCTCTGCATGTAAGGTCAACAGTCTATATCTGCCATTGCCTTTCTCCACCCTAGCTATGTGTGATACTGGAGCCCATGCAGGAGCTGATGTCCAGGCATAAAACATATAGCCTGAGTCCCAGAGACTGCCTCAAGACCTGCCTCTTCCAGAAGTGGCAGAGGATGGTGGCACCCCCAGGTACCACGCCTACACCCAGATTCAATTTATGCAGGGCTGTCATTGGGGTTTCATTCACAAACACCTAGTTTTGCTTGCATATGGGAGTCTGTTTCCTAGTAATACAGAACACGTAAACGCACTATATATTTCATGACTTCACTTCATTGGCCTGTGTTCTATCCAGAATACCAATCTTTATTGTGCACAAATATGGATATTTGTTTGGTTTGTTTCAGGGGTTAGTTAAAAACATCACAATAAATACAGTTTTTTATATATATATATATATATATATATATATATATATGTATATGTATATGTGTGTGTGTGTGTATGTGTATATATATATGTATATGTATATATATGTATACATATCACACAAAAGCATAGAAACATCAGTAGCTAACATAGTTCCAATGAGAGCGATTTCGAATCTACAAAAAACATTTATTTAAAAAGAAAAAGTTTATTAAATTATACCGTATTGCATGCGGTATTAAAGACTCTTGTAGCAGCTCTACAGCGGCTTCCCGAGGGAAGGACATAGGAGATTCTCCGGTGGTGTGGGTGGTGAGGCGCTGGGGCACCACTGCCACGGCCCAGTTTAATAACAGTGGGCTGTCTCCCCATACCCCACCCCCTCCAGCCGAGCCGGCCAGACAGGCTCCCAACAAGCGGCGGAAAAGGAAGGTGTCGGGCGGCAGCAACATGAGCTCTGGCGGGGGCGGCAACAACAACAGCAACAGCAAGAAGAAGAGTCCCGCCAACAGCTTCCCTCTCTCCAGCCAGGTACCTGTAAGCACGCCACCTAATTGAGCACAGCAGGCTAGGGGCTGTGGTGGGTGTGGGTCAGGGTGTTAGTGGGAGGGGAACGGGCGTGTCAGGGGCTCCAGGATAAGTGAGGCTGAGATCTAGATCAGGTTGCGTGCCTTGGCTGGGAGGGAGGGGGCTCAAGTGGAGATGTAATGGGTGTTTTGGAGCGTTGCTAGTGAGCTCTCAGACCCCCTGAAGTGATCCAGTGATGGGCAGTCCCTGGTCGTCTTGGGCCGTAGGCTTATGGATTTACATACTAGTAAAGTACACAGTAGCCTCTGAACCCAGACAGGCACACGTGGTTGCACACTTTGCTAAACGCTTAAAGGGGTTTGGACATATGGGGGGTGCTCAGCCTTTCATGGATTTGTGGTCTGGATCACCCTCTCCTCTGATTTCCGGCAGAGGCCACATTTCTTTCCTTTTTTTTTTTCTTCTCCATTTTCTTAAATCTGTTTTAGCAGCTTTGATTTACGACTTAACAGAAGTACCCGTTAAGCCTATCGGAGCACACGATTGACACACACACGGCAGTCTGCGCTCGTTTGATTGCTTGGACTGAGTGAACGAGACCCGAGGTGGAATGAAAACCGATGTGACGGAGCACTCATGGATCAGGGACGCTGCCCACTACTGGCCAGTAGGGAAAAAGCCCCTGGATTGTGGAGCAGGGACAGAGAGAGAGAGAGAGAGAGAGAGAGAGAGAGAGAGAGAGAGAGAGAGAGCGAGCGTGAGAGGGAGGGGCAGATGTCATGGCCTTAATCTTCCTCTGGGTTGGGGACCGCTTTGGTACAAGAGGAAAACGCATCTGGTTGTGATTGGGTTCAGCATGGGATAATGATGCCATCGGGTCCCCTCCAAAGTATACTCTGATCTGCAAAAACCACGAATTCTATCATTTCAAGTGGGCGGGGTTAGCGGTGGGATTGACAGCGGGTTAGCTAAAAACATGCGTTATCTAAAAACAAGGCCAGCCGACAACAGTAATCGCCCATGCAGTCAGGAATTCCGCGCGCCACCCCCTGTAATACAGGGATAATGTGTACCGGCACTTGCTGTCCCCTTTAGGACGTGATGATGGTGGGAGAGCCCACTCTGATGGGAGGGGAGTTTGGTGACGAGGATGAGCGTCTGATCACTCGGCTGGAGAACACGCAGTTCGATTCGAACGGCCTGGACGATGAGGACAGTTTCAACAGCTCACCTGTGCTGGGGGCTCACTCGCCCTGGAACAACAAGGCTCCTTCCAGCCAGGAGAGCAAGAACGACAACTCCCAGTCGTCCCAGTAGAGCCCAACATTTAAGCCACCACGCTAGAGGGCAGAAAGGGTGGGGGCGGTAGATCTCGCTATTGGACAGTTTTATTGTGAGTGGGGGTTCTAGGCTAAAGAAAGGATGGCTGATGGACTAAGACAGTTGTGGCTCCCCGGGTCAAGGACAGAATGGGTTCAGACATCTCCTCTCTCGCTGCCTAACATTCTTGCACATGCTCAGTGGTGCTCACCCTTGGCCCTCTCGTCCTCTGGTCTGGCATCGGGGTCTTACTGTCGGCATGGCATGGCGAGGCAGTGGCATTTGACCTTTCCGTCATCGCTCACCACCACAGTGTTTGAGCGTTTGATCTGGCCGCGTGCCTTCATCCGTGTGCTCGCCATGGCGACCACGCCGGCGGGTTCTTGTTCCAACCTCGGGTCTCTGTGTGCGTTTCCTTGACGACACACGTCTCGGTTTCTGTTGTGCTCATGTCACAGGGAAGAAAAGGCAGGCTTTTCATTTAATGGTTTATTTATTTTTTCCAGGCTGTAGCAGTTGTGTGCACTCTTCAGTGTAGAATGCCAACGCTCGGTTTTAAAAACTAAATTATTTGTTTTTGTAGGACCTGGTTGGAACAAAAACCTGTACAGTGCCGGAGCTTGAGGACCGGAGTTGAGAACCACTACGCTAAATGTTAAACACAGACGGACGCTGACACACACACATACACACACACACAGCCAGACAAACTCCTACTACACTCCTACATAATGCATTGAGGTACTGGAGAGAGAGAGAGAGAGAGAGAGGTGGTATACTTGTCTGGACCAGAGCACCGGACCTTACAAAAAGTGTTTTTGTTTTCTGATTTGCCTTTGTTTTTGGATTTTTGTTTTATTTTTGTAATCATTTTCTAAAAAATAAATCAAGACAAGCAAACAAACTTAAACACCCCAGAATATTATTTGCATTGTTTTCCACAGTAACTCTATTCTATTTTTCTTATGAATTGATGGTGTATTTCTTTTCTATTGTAAGAATTGTAAACCATTTAAAACTTGTGGCTGAACAAGATAATTTTCAGTACATCAGCGTGTAATGGTCAAATTAGAATTTTTCGTGATGGTTATAACTTCCATGTTAGTCTATGCTTGCTTGCTATGTCATGAAGATGTTTGGATGCTGAAAAGACACATTGGAAAGGTCAAGGTTGCTGCTCTCCATGTTGTCCTATTCAAGTTCAAAGCAGTGCAGATTCCTCACTAAAATCCCAGCTCCTGGTTTGCATCTATTGTCTTGTCATTGCCAAGTTTGCTTTTTTTTTTTTTTTTGGGAGGGGGGGGGTCTTCAAATTTGCTACTGGAACATTTAAAAAAAGACAATTTTGACAGGATTGTACAATATAAAAAAATAATTTTGTATTGAATTAAAGTTTCCCAAGAATGTTTTTAATCACAAGTAAGAAAGCTACAGACCAAGGAGCAACATGTAACATTAGTAAGATATTGATTATACAATGCTTTCTGATTTTCTTGCAAATAATTTTCCTCATGATTGTGTATGTGCTTGTATATTTTAGGTAGTAGTTTCTGTAAGAGTTATTCTATGTATTCCTCTACAACCATGAAATGCCAGTCTAATGTAAAGGCTTAAGGATTCAATTATGGGTACAATCACTGATAAGAGAAATTTGGCTTCATTCCAACAAACTATTTATTTTTCTATATACTGTTCTGTTTGGGCTTACATAATGTCCATGTTACTGCTTTTTAAGTTGTATAGGTTTCGCAGCTAGATAGTGTTATGGACAAACATTGCCAGTTTTCTTGACACATTGCTCTTATAATTCTTGTTTACAGTAAATACCTGTAATTTCTGCACATTTTTATCATATAGATATTTGGTTGCCAGTCCAGTTCAAATGTATCTCAAACAGTCAAAAACACATTGGCATCTTTGTGAATCTTCACTCTTCCAATGTTTCATTGAAAGGTTATGTGGGTTGATGCAATCTCTGAGGAATAAGCTGGGACATGTCCTGATGATTCAAAACAAAATTATCTCTTCACAGTTGATGTTATCAATGACATATTTCATGTATACATCTTTAGACACCTACCGCATACAACATGGCTTCCAAATACTATAATGGTAAAATATTGCTCAAAGGATTAGAAACTGAAGAAGACCAAAGCAATTTGTCAGTAAGACTTGCATTGTCCTGTATGATGTTGCATCAGTGTTTACTTTATTATAGTCCTTTAAAAATACAAGCTAGCCATTGTATGTAACAACTGCGTAGGACGCTAATCTTGTAGGCTCAACATTCTGGTGTGGATAGTCATTGGCAGATCTCACCACAAGGGGTCTCCCAGAGCGCTGCCGCAATTTTACAGAAATGCTGTCTTGTATACTCACATTGAGCTGTAATGTGTTGTGTTTCAAACATGTCATTGTTTTTAGAGCCCCTATTCAACCTTTCTGGTCCAGCAGTTCAGCAGGCTGACAGACGTGCACCTATAATGTTAACATTACAAACACCCTGCGCCCCCTTCCTCTGTATCAATTGAAACGGTGGCAGTGCCCCATAGCTGTCTCCCATAGCACCTCAATATATGGGTAATTTGAGATATATATATATATTTTGCCTAGTTTCTGTCATTGATGATTCATGGTTGGTATCAATAAAGATGAATTTTCACTGAACCACTAAATCATTTGCATTATTTAAGCCTCCGTTATCCTGTTTTCAACAGTTTGGAATGTTTAAGGACCTTTATGTAAGACATATTTAAGTCTTAATCAACAATCAGTATTATCTATGGTTCTTCAGAATATAGCCACATGTTAAACATTTTGGATAATGACATAAATGAGAACAACACAACTAGCTACATGGTAACTATCAAGATGGTGCTCTGTGCTTGCATGTTTTCCACAGTGATTCACACTATGCAGGGTGTGCTTTTCAATTTTTCTTTCAACTGAATAACATCCATCGCCTTTATGCTGTCTGCAGGGAGGATAGGTTGGTTAAGGGTGGTTACCTCCCACACTAAAGGTAATGGGTTCCATTCCCAACAAGCCTGCCTACCTGTCATCCCTGAGCAATATGTCTTACACAATCTCCTTGATACTTGGAATGGTACTCTCACTACGTTGCTTTGGATAAAGGTGTATGTGATAAAGGTGTAAAGATTAAATGTTGAGTGTGTGTGTATGTGTGTCTTGATTTATGAAAACTCCATCCTTACAGCAACAATCTGAACCACAGTCATCGGAAAGACATTTTATTTCACCAGTGCTTCGAGCAGTATGCCAGCTGCTCTCCTAATGTGGTTGATAACTAATATGTTAACACACACACTTGAACACACAATAGTATTCTGGTTGTATCGGAGGCAATGCAGGATGGTCAATTTTGGTCAAAAAGCATGCACCACTTTTTGTTTTGACACACTAAAGGTCCAGGTACAAATGTGTGTATTAGTGTGCCTTGCTGAGATAAACAAGCAAATATTTTATTGTGCACTTTGCAAAAGAAACCACAGAGGAAGAGGAGGAACCCATTTTTGCATAATGTATTTAGAAAAGGTATGTAAATATTTTCCCATTATGCAAATATCAATGACAACATTCAATGTCAGGGCAGCAGACAGAACTGATTATCTTGATGTTCTATATGGGAAATATAAAGGGACTTTTTTTAAAGGGAATGTTACATCCTTTAGCCTAAAATGTTCCCATTATGAAAATATGTAGGCAAATATCAATAAGAGAATTATGTTGCATTGAACAGAACCAACTATCTTAATTTCCTATAGACTGTGGAAAAAGTAAATGGACTCAAGTTGAGCGACTATAGATCTATTTGGGCTGTGCCGTTGAGCATGTAGCTATAGCAGCATGCACACACAGCCACACACATTCTGTGTGAATGTGTGAGTGCTTTATGTGTGCTTTTCACATTCTTGTCAGTTGTTTATATGCTGTATGTATATGCTAACAAACTTTAACATGCAAGTGCTCTGCCGTCAGTAATATAACGAGTTAAGTCATGGTTCCTCTAGATTTACTGTCAACATTGACATCACTTGAGTGCTTCCTGAAATCTTCTTTATGACCTCCTCTTTCTCCCTATCAAAGTTATAGATTGTTACAATGTAACTGCTTTTCTGTGGTTCACCACACCCCTGTTAACAAACACACTTCAAATGGGAAAACCCACTTTCATGTTCTTCAATTTGCTTTGTTGCCACCCTCCCACTAGTTCCTCTATCCTTGTTTCCCTCCCCTTCCTCTCTCTCTCCCCCTCTCTCTCTCTCTCTCTCTCTCTCTCTCTCTCTATTCACATTCCTTAATTCCCTCCCTCTATTTTTAGTACTTGAATTTCTCCAGCCACGGAGACAGACAACTTTTAACAGGAACGGGAGCCTATCAGGTTTTGGGGCTAAACAATCACAATTGTGTGTAGACAGTTGGACGGAAAGGAGAGCGTTTTCTTTTTCCAGTATAGTTCACCTTCATGCTGGTTAACAGCTTCACTGAAACACTGAAGACAGAAAAGGTAATGTGTCGCTCCCATCTGCTGTCTTCTGCAGTCTATTCTTTTCATGTCCATTCTGCTTCTAGTTTTCATGTTCCATGTTCCATTTGTTTTCATATTCATATTTTTGTTTTTGTTGCTTATTCCACATTTCATTTTTTTCTCTTTTTGTTGTTGTTTCTCTCTATTTGGTAATTCTGAGTCTTTATATTCTATAGTATCTATTCTGTGTGTACCTAGAGGGAAATTCATATTACCCGAAGGCACAATATATCAAACATGTCTTCCAACTGTCTCCAAAGAATGCTTCTCTGTTTTAGACAGCTGTCTTCAACATGCAAAGAAGTATTATGTACAAGTTGATTCAGTATAATCAAGTATTTGCTTAGAGTTATTGACTAAGACACATAATATAATAACAAAAGTGTAATAAGAATAGTTTAACTTTGATGTTTTGTAGGTCAGTTTCATGCTGGCAGAAACTATGGTGAGTCAGCTTACTGCCTGGCCTGGTAAAACAGTGATAATGTTTTGAGGAGCAGCAATTTAGTGTTTACACCACAGACAATTACGTGACTAATGGAGGAATAATGGCTTCTAATCTATTATAATAATATTTATATATTATATACATAGTATATGTTGAAATAATGTCTCTTCTCCAGCCGTTTTTACCTAAAATATTAAATCAATATTGATTCTGTTAGTCTAAGCTAAGGCGTATTGCTGACAGATGCTTATGCATTTCTATAGATAAACAAAACATGACAATAAAAATTGGACAATATTGTCAGTTAAGGGAGCTGGTTGTTCATAGAAATGGAGAATACTATAGCTTTGACATTTACTTGTTCACATTTATAAAACACAGTATTGTTTCCTGTTGTGTCAGCAACAGTTTAGTGATTCACACTCCATGCAAGATGTGTTTTTCATTTGTTCTTTTTCTTTCAACGGAATAACGTGCTTTCAACAGAATAATGTCTTATACTGTCCGCAGGGAGGATAGGCTATGGATAGGGTGGTTACCTCCCACACTAAAGGTCATGGCCATCCATCCCCAACCAGCCTGGCCTATAGACATCCCTGAGCAATATGCATGTCCCATTCTTGGAATTGTACTCTCACTCTAAGTGTATGCTAAGTAGTCTAATTGTGTCTACTGTATCTGTTATTGTGTGTCAGGTGGTATATCTTTGCTAACCCACTAGCCAATGGAAAGCTAGCGAAATGTGGTGAACATCACCTGCTAGCCTGCGTTCTGTCATGGGACTCTGTGAGAATAGAAGGGGGTGTGGATGGCAGGAAAATGCAGCAGTATTCAGAGCCATATTGGGAGCGCTGCTTGTGGCCTTCAGCCTGGCCCAGTCCACCTCTATCCAGGTGGCCTGTCAAGCTGGAAGGGACCATCAAAACATCTCCCAGCCGCAGTACCAGAACAGCCCAGCCACTGGTGTGGGCTTCATGACGGGCCTGGTTCACTCTTTCCTCAACATTGTCCAGCCAAGACCGTTTCCTCAAGGTCAGTCTTCTATCCTGCCTATGTAGGCTAATATTGCATTAATGGCCTGCATCGCTAGAAATACTGCAAGCAAATGGGACATTTTAAATGTTTAGCTATGTGTAAGATAATAATTAGGTTTAATGCTTTACTCTATTCACATAAAAAATATGAAGATTTGTAAAAGAAGTCCTGTTAAGCATCTTCAAATCCTTTACCTGAATTTCCCCTCAGGACCAACAAAGTGATATTTTACAATTTTATTATTGTTATTCAACAAATTATATCTCATAAACATTTTAGTATGTTCCTCTGATTCGTTTGAATATAATTACATTTATTTAAAAAAAATACTTATGCTATATATCATGTATATTGTATTATACAGTATAATATATATATATTGCTTTTTTCCCCTTTTCTTTTATGATATGTAATTTATCCCATGGAATAAATAAACATCTCATAATAACTAAAGTTTACTGGTGAGAAAAGCATTCTACTTGTTCATCCATAAAGATATGTGTTTTGGTACAAATATCGTTTTTACTTCCAAGTACATATTCCACGATTATATAATTCATATTTTTTTCAAGGGCTCATCTGTTATCTATCAGATATTTTACAGTCTCACATTACATTGTAGACTGTAGGCCTACACCCTCAAATGCTTTGGTATTTACTGTAAGTGCTGGGTTTTATTTCTCTCGACTTTTTCCCCCAAAGAGTGGGATAGTAGCCTGCTAATTATGATAATTAACTTTGTCAGTGAGCAAGTTGTGGGAATGCTTGCATTTGTCTGCCTAATCTTTAACTTTAATTAAGATGTTTGGAAAATCCTAGCTTTTCATTCAGGCTTGAGAGTAATATTTAACAAAACAGCACTGCAGTGTTAACCAGTGTTCTAGCCAGCCCTCTTATCTTAGCCAGTTATTTTCCTTTGTAAATAACCTACAAAACAATTATTCGTAATGCCTAACCATTTTTCTGTGCGGTATTGAATTCATTTAGCAAACAATGACAACAATGGGCACCTGGACAAACACTATGTACAGATTCTGTGCTCAGTTGAAAGTAATTGAAAGCTCTTTCGTAATTGTTTTGTCAGCAATAAGTAATGAAAACATTGATTCTCCTGCAATCATAGCATAATATATTGTTGTGTGGGTTCACCTTTCTTTATCTGTAAAAAACACTTCTTCAAAACAGCAGTTACACCAATGTATGTTGTTCAGAGCTACCCTTCCTGCACTAAGCAAAACTTGAGTCAGTTCTCTTACACTCTTTCTCCTTTATTGCCTACATGCAATACACCAGACACATCCAGATTGGTATGATCATGATATGTTAGATAGCCATCTGACACATAGGCTGTTGTCCAGGAACTTCACCTATAAGAGTTGGCCAGTTGGACCTCATTCATGTTTCTTACTGCAAGTTTTCATTTAGAGCCAGGGGTGTAGAAACATTTTTCAGTGCGCCCACAGAACAGGCAGCTATAGCAGACCAAATATGTATCTGACTTTGACAAACATTGTAGGCTATTACCTTATAATTTCTATTCATTTGCTAATTCATATTGCTAATCATAAATATATGATTTTACATTACAAAGTAGAACCAGGAAAGGGGAACAAGAAGCTTATCTGGCCACACATCTCCTGTTACCTTCCACCTTTTTTGGCTGCGTTTTGTGAACAATTGCTTTAACAATAGGTTTCTCTTAAAACTGGCCTGGTCACCTGATAAGCACCGGTGCTTATTAGGTGCTGGTTTGTGATTTCCTCTTTGACAGTGTTAGGAACACAGTTTGTTTTTGGCTGCAGGTATATACATGCAATTATACAAATTATAGCCTACAAATACCTTTATTAAAAAATGTATAAATGTATATGCAATTCCAACATTGAAACATGTATGCATATTTGATGAAACTAGATCAATAAAACTAGAAAAGTACAAGTATTGTTATAATCCATGGAGGGTTATAAGACGACAGAACTATAAAATTGTAGCTAAAGTATCTAAAAGAGAGCTAAATGAAAACAATTGTCGGCATTATTGAGAAAATATTCAGTGAGCACCAAATCTGTAAAGCCAAAGATTGCTGTACTTTTTAATTTACAAATCCAATGGGCTGTGTTTTCTGAATTAATATGGAGGAAAATATATTACCAAACTGCCAACAAACTGTGCATTTCCTTTTTTCCTTCATTTTAGATATTATCATGACAGTAATGGAAAACAACCAGATGCAGCCAGACACCATCACTGCAGTGAGATAATTCAAATGTTATGTTGCATAAACCATAACATGCTAAATTTCCTTGATTGTGGGGCTCATTGTTACCTTTATCTTTATTTACTAAATTCACTGAAATATTGAGCAGATAGATACGTGTCTTGTTACCGTACTTGAAAATAATATGTGTATCTTTGAGATGAAAAGTCCCCGAACAATAAGCCTCCTTTGTTCGTGTGTGTGTGTCTGTACGCTTGCATGTGTGTGTGTGTGTCTAGGTTCTGAAGTATCAGATTGGTTTCCTGGTCTGCGTGGCCATAGGAATCCTCTACATTGTGCTGATGCCTCTAGTGGGATTCTTCCTGGCGTGCTGCCGTTGCTGTGGTAACTGTGGCGGTAATATGCACCAGAAGCAGACATCCTCCACTCACTGTAGCAGAAGAATACTGTACCTGCTCACGTTTGTGACCACAGTCATTATCCTGTAAGTCTGTGTCTTCAATAGTTGGGATGATGTCTTGTTTAAGCACATTAACCAGCAGAGTGTGTGTGTGTGTGTGCTATGATATGAGTTGAAGAAAAATATGTACTGTAAGGGAAAATGTATTGCAGTAACAGAGGCCATTTCATTCCCAATACAGAGCCGAGTAAAATAATACAATAATAATACAGATCATATTACAAAACCTTCCCAGCTACAATAGTAACAAAATACTAGACAATACTAGTCAGATGTCTTTGGTAGCCTGCATACATCCCCGGAAAGAATTAAGAGACCCCTGCACATTATTTAAAATGAAATAGTATAACTGTACAGGTAAAAACATAACATACATAGAAAAAGTCTATCAATAGAATCTAAACATACATATTACAAGTAACTAACAGATCAAAACTTATAAATAGTCAAATCTGAGAAACTGCTGCGGTGGTATGTTAGGTTTTTTCAGTGGCTGTATGATTTCATCACAGTATACAGTGTTAAAAGGCTCCTGAAGACCATTTCACAATGAAATAAATACCATCCCAAAGAATACTAGAGGAAAATAAAAACCCCAAAAATCTTTCAAATGATCATTATTAGTGTAACAAGACAATGTCATTCTTTGGTAAAGTACAAATGAATTGTGACACAGTGTATGTGTGCACGTGTGTGCAGTGCAGGAAACATCTGCATGTTCAGAAGTAACGAGGCTCTTAAAATGAGTGTGGACAACAGTGAAGCAGAGCTCAACACAACTTTAAACAACATCTACACATATCTCACTGCTGTGCCTCAGGTATTGTAAAGTTCCCTTACCTTGACATAGATTGACGTTATATATATATATATATATATAAACATGTGGGTTAGCCTAAATGTCGGTAGGTAGAGACGTAAAAATACAGGTAAACAACTTTATTGTGACAATATGCCATTATTCATGTTTGTGGGATGATTGATAATGTGATGCGGCCTTTTCTCTATAATTGTTTCATCAATAACATTGTCAGTGCCCATTCATGTTATCAGTGTGTAATGGAAGTTGGAAGCTATTGCGTGTGTGTGTGTGTGTGTGTGTGTGTTGCGTATAGGTCCCTAAAGATTCTCGTTAATCACTGATTTAAGACCTTGTGTAAATACATCCATCTCAAGATACAATGGAAAACAGCCTTTGTTTACAAAACTTTGGAGTGTAATTAGATCATTAATCATTTTACTTTCTTATCTCCCAGCAAATTGACCACATAGTGAATGAGAGCTATCAGACCGTACAGGAGGTCACGAATAATCTAAACAGTGAGTATCAGCCACTTATCAGCCACTTGTTAAAACTGTTAGTACCTTAGTTACATTGATTATATTTATTTATAGTCATATTTCACGGTTATTATGTGTGTTTGTGTGCGTCAGACATTGGTCCTCTGTTGGGTGCAGAAATCCAAAACAGCTTAAGTAGGTTCCTGAATCCTGCCCTGGCCGAAGTTCTTATGATATCTCAAGGTATTGTACATTATACCATGCTTACATATAGGAGTGGTACTGTGTAAGCACTAGTTTCAATATTCAATGTGTTTTAATGGGGCAGGTTGTTTCCATAAGATTTATATACAAAGACATAACAATCCCAGCAAAAGTCACACCATCTGAATTCCCTTTGAATTAGAATAAGGAGACATTGATCTGTGGAACACGCTTGCACAAAATGCAATGCCCCACAAATACTCTAAATCGTTATTTGTAGTAATGTGCTGGTGAGTACAGATAAACCCAGGATCTAGTTCACTTCACACCCTAATGCTTGTGTGTCATTGCTTGGGTTTACGAGCAGAGGTTTTCAACACCAGTAATGACCTGAAAGGGCTGAACTCCTCCCTGGCCCAGCTGCAGTCCAGCATTGGCCTCCTGCAGGCCAACCTCAGCGCGGTCAAGACTGATATCAACCAGACTCTGTCCCAGCCAAGCTGCTCTAACTGTGCAGTTTGGCTGGGCAGTCTAACGCTGGGCACTATTACTGTGAGTACCGACTGCCTGTTAACAGTTACAGGAATAAGTGCATTAATAATACTTGACCCTGTGGTGTGCCAATAGGATAAATATATAACACTTCATCTTTTGATAATGCATTTGTTACTGTTAGTGTTTACATTTATTTGTCAAGGCTCATCTAACACCCAGAACAAAGCAGCGTCTACACAAAGCATTCATTGATATTCATGAGGCTATGAAGATAAATGGTAAATGGGCATGTTTATATAGTGCTTTTATGCAAAGCACTTTACAGTATTTTTGCCTGACATTCACCCAGTCACACACACACACATTCATACACCAATGGTGATTGCTGCCATGCAAGGTGCAACCAACCACTGGGAGCAGTTAGGGGTTAGGCATCTTGCTCAAGGATGCTTACAGGTAGGTCAACACCGGGGTTTAAACCCACGACTTTCCGGCTGGAAGCCCAACACTCAGACCACTAGACCATCCTGTCCCCCACATTTGATGATCTCAAACAGCCTGCCAGAACTAGAAAAAAATGTTTAATCCATAATAACCAGCAATAACGTCAATCAATCAATCAATCAATCAATCAATCAATCAATCAATCAATCAATCGATCGATCAGAGACTTTAGGATAGGTGTAATGTGGGCTCTCTTTCTGGTCTTAGTCGACATGCAGCTGCGTTTTGAATCAGCTGCCATTTAGATGTTTTCTTTCTATACAGTAATCAATCCTGCAGGTAATACAAGCATAAATAATCGTACCTGTATTTGCTTGAGAGAGAAATGGTCGTACTCTAGCAATGTTCTTGAGATGACAAAAAGCACTCTTACTAAAATTTCTAATATGTGTCTCAAAACTGAGGTCTGAGTCAAAGATGACCTTATGACAGGGGTCTAATGACAGTGCTCGAAGTTTCACATTGATTATCTCTCTCTGAGTTTCAGAACCAATGACCAGTACTTCTGTTTTGCCCTGATTGAGCTGTAGAAAATGTTCAGAACTCACAAAAAATTATCTATCGGTAAGATATGATCGGAACCAGTTAAGAACAATGCCCGAGAGGCCAATAAGATTGTGCAGTCTTGAAGAATTGAGTGATCTACTGTATCAAAAGATGCACTTAGGTCAAGTAGCACGAATATTGATGGTTTCTTCATATCCATGTTCCATCTAAGGTCATCAACAATTTTTACTAATGCGGTCCACCTAACATGGAAATCCATGTTATAGTTGTAGGCTACTGTTAGTGCATCAAAGTAACCTCGATTCATTTGACGTGCATTACAAAACAGTGTGAAATAAAAATGTCTTGCTTAGTCAATGTTTTCTCACATGGATTAGGCCTTTTCTCTTAATGGTGGAGTCAGCAATTGATCTAATACATTTTTTGTAAAATATCTAATAATAATCTTGTCAAACATAATCTGGCTCTTGCTCTATATAATATATAATGTTCATATATTATATGAACACTATAAAGCGGTGCAGACCGCAAAACACAAAACAATATATACCAGCATTGGCAACGAGTTGTAGGACAAAAGGGAGGGGGGTTTGAACCAGTTCAATAATCAATAATCTTTTTCCTTGTCGTTGCCCAGCTATTGTGCAATCATAATGTATCCGTGTCCTGTTATGACTATACCTGCTTCCTTGTTACTACGCAAAAAAAACAAAACAAAACGTATTATACTGCACAATGAGTTAGTCTCCACTAGCAAACACGGTCTGTTTTTTCCTTGCTGTCTGCTGCCCTCTTCTGTTTGCTGAAAGGTATTACCTCATGCATGGTTAGTTTGGCGATTACTGTCCAAATAGGCTACTGTAAAATAATTGCTGATTAATGGGCTTGTAAAACAGTCAACAGGCATCAAAATAATCATTCAAATACCATATGATTAATCTAACTCTCAAAAATGGGATTTGCATTAGACCTACCATCAGATGTGTTTTACCTATATTTATCATCTACAATGTGACTGCTGTTGTCAGTGTTGATTATGTTCATGCCACCTCTATATGTGAAACTACAAATTATAATGGATGAAAAAAGAATGTTGCTACCATTACCACCACCTATACATAAACACTGATATAGGCCTACCTATATAACTATCCATTAAATAATGCACCAAATACCTCAGTGTGTGTACGTACTCTGTGTGTGTGTGTGTGTGTGTGTGTGTGTGTGTGTGTGTGTGTGTGTGTGTGTGTGTGTGTCTGTCTGTGTGTGTGTTGTTGACAGACGCCCAGTTTGGGAGGTTTCCAGGCAGCAGTGGATCAGGTCCTTCAGGCTGATTTGAATAGAACTGTAACAGAGGTGAGTGTACAAAACACTGTGATAGTCAGACTAAGAGGATGTGTGTGTGTGTGTGTGTGTGTGTCAAGATAATGCTGCCATATTTTAACAATGGCTTTGAGTCGGGGGGAAACTGTGCATGTGAAGATAATACTAATATGAATGACTGCTGGACGGGGCATTAAAGGGCATTTAAATGTCACCAATACAAATGGTCATTGTGGTTAAGTGTCCTGTCTCTCTTGATACCAGGCAGAGGTGAACTTCCAGAGCATCCCACAGACGGTGACCAATGCAACGAAGAATGTAGTTCAGAGTGAGTGTGAGAATGCAGACCAGCTCCATTACGCTGTCACCATTGTGTGTTGTGTAGTGTTGTCTATAACACTGTGTGCATGCGTGTGTGTGCGTGTGTGTGCACGTGCGTGCGCGTGTGTGTGTGTGTTAGGTACCAAGGCACAGCTTCAAGACATTAAAAACCAGATCTCCCAGGTGACCGGTGACATTCCCATCTCTACCCTGACCAATGTGTCTGACTATATAAGACAGGCGCAAAGTACAATTAGTACATACACACCAACGGTGAGGGGAGCTGAATATATCAGGTAACACACACACACACACACGTTATATAAATCGTGACAAACATTGAGATGGACTCTCAATATCATTAAACAAAATGTGTGGTTCCACAGATGGTCAGTGTGTGTGGCCCTGTGCTGTGCGGTTCTCTTGGTAGTGGTGTGTAACGTGTTGGGCCTGCTTCTGGGCCCAGCGGGCCTCAGCCCTAAGCAAGACCCTGCAAGTCGATCGTGCACAGCAAACTGTGGAGGCACATTCCTAATGATGTGAGTATTATTCCAGCTGTCAGCCTCTCTGACCTCACAGGAGACACGACACTGGCGGCAGATGTGTAATGTGTTGCATGTGTCTGTCATATGCTGGATGTTGATGGCATAACATACTGTACATGTACAGTAGAATGCCTCTGGATATCCACACCTTACAGCAATACGGCAAAAGAACCAATCATAGAAGACGATACAAAATGGAACAACACATATGAGAATCAAGGAGTTATCAATCGAACTGGCTCTGTACATGCCCAGGAAGTCCTTAGATGAGGTCAAATCCTGTAGGGGTTTGAAAAACACACATGTGGGGCTATGACTATGTTCAACTATGACTCTAAAACGAACACACCCACTGACACAAACAAAAAGTTACAGTAAAAGTTAATGTATGCCATTCATTGTCATTCTGAATTAAGTTTCAGTTTGTTTTTTGATATTGAGTTTTCCATTGTATGATCTCCCAACCATTGAATACGTTTGCAGGGGTTCGGGATTCAGCTTCCTGTTCTCATGGCTGTTTATGATAGTGGTTCTGGTGCTCTTTCTGCTGGGAGGGAATGTCTACACACTGATCTGTAGACCCTGGAACAATGGAGAGTTGCTAAAGGTACCGACACACCCTGACACACACTAAGAGTACAAGTACAAGTTTAAGTAGTCAGACTCTAACACGCTTTCAACATGTGTTTGCAGTTCATTGATACTCCAGGTGTGATACCAGGGTTTGATCTAGGTCAGATGTTAGGACTTCAAACCAATCTCACTCTCACAAATATCTACAGGTATACCAACCAACCTCTTACCTGTACACCAGTACAGACACATCCAGAATAACCTTTAATCTGATGTCCCTTTTATGTCTGTCTGCAGTGATTGTGAGAAGAACAGTCCTATTTGGACCACACTGCACTTGTCTGATCTTATAAACCTTGAAGATATGCTCAATGTGTCAAAAGTAAGGCCCCTTTGCTGCACGTTTAATATCATATTTAGAGTATATTAGTATATATTAGTTTTACCATAATACATACATAATATATAAAAGACCACAGACATTACATTTAATAATAATAATAATTGCTTTATTTTTTTTTGTTTTCTCCTGTAGTACACAGCAGAGATTGAGAAGCAGTTTGACAATGCCAACATCTCCCTGCCATCCATTACTTTACTGAGCCCAGGAGTTAAAAGCCAGATGGTCAAACTCACCGATGTGTCTGCCGATCTTAATTTCACTACTGTAAACCAGCAGGTAGCTGCAGCATTGGATATGCATGTCTGTATGTGGTTGTACGGTCTTTACTGTGGTCAGTAATGTACAAAGTTACATGTATCAAACCAATCGTATTCATACAGTGTTTGTGTGTGTGCCCCCCCACCCCAGATTAAAAACATGTCCAACATTAATTTCAATACAACGGCCAATACCCTTGACAGTATTGCAAACGTTCAAGTAAGTACTAAGTCCTTTTTAGATTATACATTTATTTCCATTTAAAATACGGGCCTTTGATATATAATGAGAAATAACATTTATATTATTTATATTTAATACTAATAATTAACACTTACTTACTTCTACAAGCATAACCTTTACTTACACTACAGGATCATTATTTATTTACGCCTTACTCTATTTAGTAATTAGCGGACTGTAATTACCTAATAATACATATTAAGATTTCATAGCATCTCTCATTATAGCCTACTGATGCCCATGCCCAATTATTTTGGACTAACGGTCAGTTCTAATTTGTAGACAAACAAAACTATTCAGGCAAAGCTAAGAGCTAATGTCAAGACATTAAGACAACTCCAGGCTAACATTGAGATGACCATCTTCCCACAACTGGTGAGATTAAAGACCAGATCTCCTATACATGTTCTCTTCTTTTGCATCTATGTTGGATATTTTAAATACACAGTCGTTTGAAACATGCATACATCCCAGATGCTTTTTCCCCATAGGGAACAGTCAACTCTAACATACAGGCACTTCAATCCATGACTCAACAAATCAATGTGAGTACTCAATGACATTGACAATGCCAAATAGAGTGAAGAAGACCCACTTCAACATGTCATTGCACTTTCTGTTCCAGGGAACCATGGTGGGGGTTTTCAGCATAGCTGGAACAGCACAAGCCTTCCTGGACACAAACGCAACACAAGTTGTCAAGAGTGTGAGTAGTGTCTTGAGTCACATGGTAGCTAGAAGCTGCATGTTTCAGCTGATCCTTAATGCCCCATGGAGGCTCAGGAACCAGGGGTATATACTGTATACTGCAAGCACATTCATATTTTAAACATTGTTGGTGACTCGTAACCACATGGATTATGTTGAATCAATTGGTTAAATTGCTTAAATTGCCAATTGGTTATTGGTTAAACACTGTCCAGTAGTTTCAATATTAATAATTGCCCAGTATGGGGCAATGACTGTTAACACCAATAAAGCATGGCCAGACCATATGTACAAAGTGAATCTTCTGTTTGGTTACATCAGGCTAATACAATAGTAAACAACCAGTTATATACAGTCTCCTTCACCAAATGGACCTTATGATAAAGACCTAATTTCACATCATGTGATGTCTCTCTGGTCTTCCCACATTATGGTAGTTCCACCTCATAAATGCACTGGAGTTGATTTCTGTGACATCCCACTGTTATAGAAGGTTGAGCATGTCTGGAATGTTTTCTCTCTCTCTCTCTCTCTCTCTCTCTCTCTCTCTCTCTCAACCTGTTACAGAAAAGCAGAGTTATCTTGGATTGTCTGATGGGAGACTTTAAGGCATTTGCTGGCTGGGCCAACTGGACGGTAAGCTCTATTCAGACCACTGCATGTGTCACAGTGGGGGTTTTTCTTATGGTGTAAGGGCTAGTTGTGACCCTCCGCTGTGCGCTTCACGTGTTGACGTGTACCCCTCTAGATCACACAGCAGGTGGGCCACTGTGGGCCTGTGGCTGGAGCCCTGGACTCAGCAGATACCATCATATGCACAAACATGCTGGAGTCTCTGGTGAGATGACACGGTTGCTTGTGTCATTTGTGTCATGCTTGTGCAAATTAGGGAAAACGAGAAAACTCTAAAAAAAAAATACCCAACATATCTCTTGTCAAACGAGAGAGACTAACTCTCATACATGTAGTACGTGCTTGGAAGTCATGGTTCTAATATACTGTAAGTATAGCGGTTACTAATCATATTTCCAACTGTTTTGTCTTCCTAGAATGCATTCTGGTTCAGTTTGGGATGGTGTATAATGTTCTTCATCCCCAGCATAATCTTTTCTATCAAACTGGCCAAGTATTATAGGAAAATGAACACCTCTGATGTCTATGAGTGAGTAAAGCACATGCATGCATGCACACGTGCACGCCCACACGCACGCACACAAACACACACAGCATCTCTCTCACAAAAATAAATGTAATTAAATCTTTCAGCACATTTCAGCATGTGTTTTAAACCATATTATATGTCGACTCTTTTAAAATGTAATGCAAATCTAAATGTAAT
This sequence comes from Amblyopsis rosae, assembly GCA_025399935.1. Classification (NCBI taxonomy): domain Eukaryota; kingdom Metazoa; phylum Chordata; class Actinopteri; order Percopsiformes; family Amblyopsidae; genus Amblyopsis; species Amblyopsis rosae. The sequence continues at coordinate 2,908,984 of JAODTR010000007.1, read as the reverse complement.
GGTTATTTGTAGTTCTGAATGCTAACAATTTGAATATGTGTTGTTATATATTATGATTATTGTCTCTCTCTTCCCAGCAACCACATAGGAATGCACCACATACCCATTAAGCATATTCCACGGGCTCAGATGAAACATTGACAGATTGTTTCTGGTACTTCTTCAATCTACTGTGAAGATGCGATTTGATGGAACATACGACCCTTTGCTGCTAATGCAGGGCTCATTTAGTGCAGCTGTATATGGACCAAATGCAGTATGAAACTAAAATAAAACCAAACATATTTACTTCATTTCAATTCCAAGACCTGATGTTGAAGAAACTAGGTCAACCTAACTACTGACGCATACACACACACACACACACACACACACATATACACATGCACACACACATTGTTTACATTCTCAGGGGTGACATATTACATCACTATTCACAACTTAATTAAATAAGAATATTATATGTTTTTATGATAAATTAGTCATTTGTGAGCTGAGGAAACACTGTCTATATTAAAACTGTTCTACCGCTGATGTGTAATGATTGCTAACACAATAATACACTGGTAGTATCACAGTACACCGGACTGTATTGTGAGGTATGTTCATCTGTCTGTTATAAACGGTATAGTCTGTCATTGTGGAAAAGGCTTGTTGATAGTTGAACTCAAAACAAAAACACCTGTCTTTTCAATGCCATAGAGTGCTCCTTCAGAATGTCTGCCCCACACATTGGAAACGCAGGCTATAGAATATAGTAGGGCTGTCGCGGTGAAGAAAATGGCCTTGCGGTGATTAAGGGTGCCCCAATACCGCGGTCTGCGGTATTATCGCCATTTTTTTGTTTTTGTTTTGAATGGT
>JAODTR010000007.1:2873146-2902251 GCA_025399935.1 Amblyopsis rosae | reverse complement strand
TTTCTAACCTCGTCAATGTCTTGACTATATTTTCTATTCATTTTGCAACTCATTTGAGGAAAGAATGTGTGCGTTTTCATAGAAAACATGAAATTGTCTGGGTGACCCCAAACTTTTGAACGGTTTTGTGTGTGTGTGTATATGTCAGTCATTCTTCAGAAAACTAGAAAGATTTATAAACTCGATTAAAAACAAAAGCCCTTCAATGCTATTGTCTGCTCCCTTATAAGCTCTGCCGCACACACTGGAAATGCATTGCAAAGGCTGGGATATTGTTGTGTGGTGCGGTCTGCACCACCTTGTGTTCCTATTTATAGAGCCAGTGCTGTGGGGAAAAAAAAAATATTTTTTTTCCCCCAACACACAGTACAGACAGCTAGCAGAACGTGGGTATATATTTGCAGAATTTTATAAAAAATGTAATGTAATTTTTGTTATATATTACAAGGTACAATATATTTAGCTCACTTATTGAGTATTGTAAAGACTTTGAAGAACGGGATTGTGAAATCAAAAACGAGTGTACATATTGGCACTACCACTGTCAAACTGTTCCATTGAGGCATGACTAATGGTCAACAGACAACTATGTCTGTGAAGTTCACTGACAATGTGTGCAGATGTTTTTTTTTGTGGAAAATTTAAACAAGTCTAATGAGTCAGTATACTTATAGTAAAAACAATATATGTATAATGCTGCCCTCTAGTGGTTACCAGCAGCAAACGATAAAATAAGTGCACATTTCCCCAAAAAATTACCTGGACCCCTGCAGCAACAAGCATATCACAATATTCCAACTAAAATAAATCTAAAACATACAAAGATAAAACAAATATATAACTATATTCCCTGATTCATTGTATCATTTTACAACAATCATATATATATATATATATATATATATATATATATATAAAATCTATTAGCAGCAAAATTTTCTTTATTCATTGCTTTAAAGTTAAGTTAAAAACCATGTATTCCTGTTAACAGAAATAATAACTGTTATTCTTCTCCATTCAGGCATACCATGGTTAGTGGTAAGACCAATTGCAAAGCAAAACAGAAAGGCATAATGAATGACGGCAGTAAAACACACATCAACAGAAATATTGAACCTCATACCTGTACTGTAATAATAAAATATTAACTGAACCCTTAAAAAAGAGAACTGCATGCATCCTTTCAAAAACAGTTGCTACATAGTACTTGGTGTGAAACCCGCAATATTGACTGCAAAACAATACAAGGAAATCCGATATATGTGAAAGCAAAGAACACTACATTGAGCAAAATGCTCAGCACAAAGTTGTATTGTTTAAGTCTTAAAAATCATGAGTCAAGCAGGTGAATAAATTGATATTTTACTGTCCTTCAGTGTTTTTGCTATATAACCGAGGCAGCACGCACACAACATATGGGTTGCTATAGTGTAACCGACAACATTGTTAGTGAACCTTTAATTGCCTCAGAATGTCCAAACAAAGCCAGCATATCACCTCCTGCTGTATCCATAGGGATAGGATAGTTGCCAAAGCCAAGCCAAACATGGCAGTTGGAGAAATAATTTCTCAGCAATAGAGCCACAATAACGGGAGTTATGAGGTTGTGAATGAGAGCTGATAACTGTGGATTATCTATCTGAAAGCTGAATAAGTGCCAATATGTCGACTGCTTAATGGAACAAAAAAAAAAAAAAACACATACTGTACCACTTTCTTCTATCCGCATACTCTAAATGTATTACCTCTGAAATATGAAGTAAATCGCTTCAAGTTAAAATTAACACGGCTCAGGTTGAACAGACTAAGACAAGCAAATCCATGACGACGTTCCATTGTGTATGAAGGCAGGACAAGAGAGGGGCTAGTTGAGGTGGAGGACCTGCTTCATGAACTCATAGGTGGTAAAGGCCACTGCCTGAGATGGGACACAGCGGATGTAATTGAGAGACAGTCCTCTGTACAGTCCATTCTTGACACCAAACGTATTGTGCACATACTTCAGGGTCTTAGTCAGTGTTCTGTGCAGGTAGGAGGAAAGACTTATGTTAATTAATACTCTTTTCTCAGAAATCTATGTCATAAAAGGATGCATGATAATTACCCTCATTTTACAATATCACGTGTCTTAATGCTATGGAAAACTGTTCTGAGCTGATGTGTCGTGTCAAAGTTCAGTGTGCTAAATTGCGTGGGCATTGTAAATATTGCACTTGTTCATTTTAGTACGTATCAAAGTGATCAACTAAGAACTGTTGCGTATATGACAACCAGTGCAGACAACATGGAGGCGGCGATATTTAAATGAGAAGTTTGCATGTTTTGCACATTCCATACGATGGAATTAGAGGTGTTGAGGAAGAGACAAATAAGCACATTGGAGAGCTACAGCAAAGATGTGAATGTAACAAGAAGAAAACACCACAAAGGACAGTATCTGTAAGAAAGTAAATCTCAGATGAAATGAAAGGATGGCAAGACTTAACCCTCATGTTCTGTTTGGGGTGAGACCCCATATATGAATGTGCAATGTAATATTTTTCTTGCCGTTATTTGGAGTAGGCTATAGTTAACAACACAATTTAACTTCAGTCCTCAATGACAACACAGACAAACACCCCCCTACCCATCCACCAGCACGCATGCACAAACTCACACGTGCACACTTATTCCTTAAGTATAACTAAGTGCTGCAGCAGATATTCAAAGTTTTTCATGCAGGTGTACTAGATTATTCTAAGGAAAACAGTGTATCTCAGTCCCAAGTGAGCATACTTGGCGGTTTGCACCTTCCTTTCAAACATATTAAATATAGATGCTATTGCAACCACCTGAAATAGCTTTTAGGCTTGACAGAGCACTTTGCATGTAGTAAATGTATGTATTTGCATGTTCCCCTCCCATTATTTTTCACATTAACATTTAAACACCCAAAATTGCTTATTCATTAAGACAAACAAAGCAAATGAAGAGTAGGTGCTATCTTTGCACTTGCTAAAGACGTCACCCTCCGTGCAAACCGTTAGTAGATCAGCTTATGTGTTATTTGCAAGTGATAGATATCAAGTTTGCAGACATTTTTAATCACGCAAACCTTTATGGCCCATTTATAAAGGAGGTGTGTGTGTGAAATATGAACAGAATGACAGACATGCTGTTGCAGTTCTAATCTACAGGACTAAATAGAGTAAATACAGCCCTATGGTATGATATGCCACAGTGTCAACAGGCCGCTTACAGTATGTTGTAATGCTCAGCAGCATAACTGACATAATGGATAATAGTGCATTTAAAGCTGCTGTCGTTATATAATAGTGTCGTTACCTAATAGTGTAGTGGTATGTACCATTATCTTAAGCTATACTGAGAACCAAACCTTACTTCCAAGCTCATTGTCTGAAATACAATTGTACTTAAAACTTGGGGGGAAAGGGGGCCGTTAAAGGACTTATTAATGTAGAGAGGAGTGCAAAGAATTTTGGAATGCTGGCGACCAGAAGGAACATTCCGGACACAAATATATCGGTGTATCATAAGCAAATAAATTGTGGAAAAAACACTATGTAAAAAAATATATAGATTTCTGCTACTTACAGACACTTCTCTGAATCAGGAAGCACAGTACCTAGCTGCATCCTTCTCCTGGCCACATCCAGGGGATAGCTAGTGCGAGACATTCCACAGCAACAGCAACAAGTCAAGTCTGAGGGCACACGTTTGGTGCTTTTCCACCGCATGGTACTGGCTCAACCATTCGATTTTGGTATCAGGAATTTTATTTTCCACTACAGATAGTATCCCCTCAATGTAGCTGGTCACAAATCATGTATCATCTATAGGAATCAAAACCCCCTTCTCTGTCAATCTACTATACAGAGAGCAGCGTTCATTTGCCTCCTGGCACATGCACTCCTCCACTTACGATATTGTCTGAGCGATGGCTCCAGCAACCCCTCCACAGAGAAGGTTAACATGGGTCTTCAGAACCAGGACCTCTGGGTTGTCTGAGGATGGGCGACCGAGCAGCTCTGGGAAGTGCTTTAAGCCAAGGCTCTTCAAGGTGCCGAAGGTGAAGAAGGAGAAACCTGGAAAAGTAATTGAAAATGTACCAGATAAAGCTGTGTGAAACATGAATAAAAGGCCCAATAAATGTATTTTTGCGCATTCCACAAAGGTCAACAGCCCAAAACCCTTAGTGTCCTAACTGAATGTGACGCGAGCAAACGTCAGCGACAAAATCAGTTAGATTGCTTTCTTTCCTGTCTGAATGCATTAACTGGATGCGAGCAACATTGCACTTTGCGCGTGTTGTTCTGAGCGAACCTTTGTCAGTTTCTACAGTATTTGCTTCCTGTCGCTGGCGTTGAAACCATAGAACTAGGCTATATAATTAACAGTTGAAACAGACTAGGGACTGCTCATTCAGTTAGTCTACCTTAATAACGTGGCTGCTGTCTGTAAGGAGATTGTTTTCTATCAGGATGCTCAGCAGAGCGTGCAAGCTAGTTTTCTTATGTTACAAAGTTCTATACCTGCGCAGTAGGTTAGCCTATGGTAGCTACAATGACATATATACCCACCCCTGCAATAGTAGGCTATTGTTGTGAATATGGAGAAGGCAGTTATGATCTCTAGCGTGCTACAGCTGATAGATAAGCTATGTGGTTTGCTTACATGTTGTAATGGATACAGTGTGGAGAGAGAGCGTCCGATGCAATGCGATAGTCGCTTGCTGTGGCATTCAATTAGGACACTGTGTTAGCCGGTACCAGCCTGGTTAGCCAATTGGCCATTAGCAAAGTTTGAATATGGACCAATGTCAGTCAGACTGTGTAGCAGGCAGCAAGAAACTAACATAAGTTATCAGCTGACAGAGTGGTATTACAGGGTCTGAAATCCTACCTTATCTCTTATTTAGGATGACATTATGATTTTTGGCATTAGAGAAGTATCTTTCCAATCTGCATATAGGAAGAATATCCTATATTATCTTAGGATATTAATTTTGTTATTACAGAACCATCCTAAAGCAGGGATTTCCAAAACTTCCCAAAGACTCTTGAGTTAGGATGGCACACAGACCAGACATGTCCAATATTCTAAATAACTGCAAAACACGGCAGAATCACTTGTGTTAAGGCTGCTGCCATGCTTGGCAGTTATTGGTTATTTTGAATTTAGGACAGTTTCTATGCCATCCTACCTCTCAGGCAACCTGAGCATTACATGGCCAGAGCATGGCCAGAGCATGCCAATAGTGTATCTGCTACCAGTACCCTCCTATAGACACAGGCAGTCTTATGTATGTACATTCGAAGCATTGATAACAGGCATGATGACGACATGCCTGTTGATTGAAAAATCTAATGTTCTGTTACGGTTAGGACTTCTTAAGTTATGATCAGTGTTGGGCAAATTACTCAGGAATTGTAATGAGTTACTATTTACATACAGTATTACTCCTTCAAAAAGTGACATTACATTACTTATTACTGGGTATTAAATGTAATTAGTTACGTTACTTCAAACTGACCAGAATAACAACAACAACAACAACAACAAACCTGCATAGGGGGCCATGCCTATTAGTGTAGGGGTCAGTCCCCTGTAGAACCCAGGAAAACCCCCCTCCTAAACAAAATAAAAAAAAGAAATACTTTATTACAAACACGTTAGATTAGTTGCATGACAGGTGAAAACTATTATCTAGCCTTAAGGTAGATGGTCTGGAAGGCGTTGCAGATGCCAGTGTACTGATGATATCCTTTCACTTGGAAGGCCAGCCTAGCACGGATCACATCCAATGGGTATGTGAATATCACTGCTGTCATTCCTGTAGACACAGAACAATAGGTTAGAACAATAGGTTTAGAATATACTGCATGATGTGTGTATAGATAGAGAGACTGGTAGGTGTCAGATAAGTATACAGTGGTTACAGAATTACTGTACTTGAAATTTCATAATTATACACAAATCCACGCATGACTGAAAATGGCTACTGCTTCTACATAGTAGCAGCAATTTTCAGGCATGACAATCATTATCTTGTTCGTCATCTCTTGTCATTTTCATATAATTTTTCCGATTCTACCTTACCAAAGAGAGAAACATGTTTTTGTCTTTATGGTGCAAGAACAATGCATCTGCACTAAATAAATTAAAGGTATGAATAAAAATATAAAATACCTGCTAGAGATCCAGCCATGAGGCGGTGGATATGACCAGAGATCCCAAGTTGTTTACTTAGCAGCTGTAACACAGAAGAAGTGTTACAATGGTAAGATAAAACACAAATCAACAGTTTCATCTGGTTAACAAAAATACTGGCAAAGTAAAAACATCAACTTATTTTAAATATGTTTGTTTAAGGAAAGCATGGTTAAAGAATACATAATATTCCACAAATTAAAGAAATTAATAAATTGTAAAACAATATTTTGTTCATTCGTTTTTTATACCTAAGCTGCACTTGAAATCAATATCTCATTAACATCTCATTAACAAGTGTACCTTTTTGTAGTGGTCAAATGACATGAACTGGATGGCTCCATAGGGAAATATCCTGACCATCATAGCTCCATTGCCCTTGTACAAACCAAGGAAGCCTTCCTTCTTCGGCACAGCTTTTAGAGTTGCAATCACTCCTGTCAAATCATCAGAAGTTAAAGTGAAATTATAGTTCAATTGCACCAGTGTACAGAATGCAATTGCAGAATTAGCTTCTCCAGTGTTACCTAGGTGCTTGTAATGAGGGTTCTGTGCTTGAAGAAGAATCTTGACTCTGTCCAGAGGAGCAATAGTGGACTTGGCACAGCATCCTGCTACACCTACAGTAGTCAATACAGCATGAACAGAAGCATTAACAACACACAATTATCTGTGTAGACTGCGGTCAGTCTCTTCAATCACTGACACCATTCTGTCTGCATCAACTTCATGATTTAAAAAAAGATGCTGTATCTGATTACTCTACCTCCAGCTACAAAGGAGCGAATCCAGTAGTAGTCCCTCTGTGCAGGACGGGTTATAGGAACAGGTGTGGAGACTGCAGCCTCCGATGCCATGCTGTGCACTTATATCCCCGATTCATCAATGGCTGCAAAATACGTTTGTTTTCTAAGATTAGCCTTATCATACGTTATTTAGGCACAGGTGTGTGTACATTTCTGCATAGGCTATATAGCCTACAAGTATTGTAACCACAACAATGTCACATACAATAACGCTACTATTGTATGCGTGTCAGTATTTGTGAAGTACTGCTATACCGTACATCCACTATGTACTCATGTTAAGAATTGTAGGGATACCGGCGTATACTCACAAATTCGGTTTTATTTGCACAAAAGCAAGGACAGTCGAAGGCAGTTACAGTACTTCAGTGACAGTTGCTACTTTAAACACTGCTTTCTAAAAGTGCAGGTATCGTGAAACATAGGAAGGAATTATTAGGTGGACAACAATGCCCCACATTTCTAAGTCAAGTTATTTTATAACAAAAGCCGACGACATAAGATTCTCCATACAATCATGCCCTTCGCCCGACGCCTGTCTAGAAACCAGTCGCACCAATATGACGCCATCATAAAGAAAGGCATTGCTAGACTCCAAAATATTATAAATATAAAATTTAAATAAATAAAATATTATAATATATTAGGAAAGCTTATTGCATGTACATTGTTGTGCCAATCAACGCTGTTTAATAGCTAAATATCGAATATTTAAATGTAAAAAGTATAACATGGAAACGAAGCACTTATTATTATTTGTTATTAACAACTTTGGCATATTTGTTAAGTTTTTGGTTTACGCTTAAACGCCGGCGTTTCGTATTCTTTCTTTCATATGTGAATAATTCTGGAAAATCTTCAGAGATATTTGGAAAAAATCAACTGTATCCCACAGTTGGCATTATCTTAGTTTCTGGAAAGCATATCAAGCTACCGCATAAATCCAGTCCAGGTTTTCCTGACATCCTTCCAGTGTGGAAGGGTTGGCTGAAGACGGTCGGTTGCGTCTGGTAGAGGGAGCAAACGATGGATAGTGGGTTCACTGGGCTGTCCTGAATGGATTGACATAAGAGGGATTTACTCTTTAACGGGCGCCGTACCCCGCAAGACTGCATGTGCACCGAAAATGGAGGATATTATGCGTGTTAAATGCGCACTTGTGGTCGACTGTGTCCCTGTGTCATCGTCGTGAAAAGGATTGAACGTAACCATATTTCTATTGCCGAGGAGGGAAACCAATACAAGGTCCGTGTCTCGCTGGGGTATTATTAGCAGTTCAGACAGTGCAACTGTCTTTCTGGTATGTAAAGTATTTGAGCTGTCGTTTAAAGTAAACGCGTAAATAATGCTACGCCAATTAAATCTACATAAGCATGTTTTTTATGGGTGTGTCGTTTGGTTTTGGTCCGTACTACAATAGCGGTCAAGTGCAAAAAGTAATAAACGCGTTGAAGGTTATTTACGTAGTAATAACACAGCCCTTCCGCCAAACACGAAAACAGAATCCGACTTCCGAGCCACTGCTGAAAGCTGTCCCTTTAAACTGTCAAGCCATGTTCGCATAGAAAACACATAGATTGCTGTTCGTTATTTAGTTTTTTAAAGATTCTATTGTAAAGCGATTGAATCCAAGGAAATTTCGTACGGAAATTTGTTGTAGCCTATTTCCTAATCCTTTGTTGTGTAATTCATAAATGGCTGTCCAAAAAGCATCTCATAGCCTAGGGATGTAAACAAAACAAGAAAATGTAATTCCTTTATCTGAATTGCCATACTAATTCCCAAATGATCTATCTACTTTTGTGTTTGCTACAGCAGTAGATATTGTAGGGCTATAATAAACACAAAAACAAAAAACTAATAGGCTCACATTTGCATACGAATTCTAGAATTTTTACTTTTATATTGAAAAGTTATTATGCTATGAGTCTACTATTATGACATGTGTTATTACTATGTATCATTAGCTTATGTGCCTAACATAACATATCATTGTGTAATCTAATTTCCTCTGTATACTGTTTTAGGTGAGTGTTCCTCTATTTCACAATGGAAAACGAATGCTGCAAAACTGCCACCTGAAACTCAGAAAGCAACACGTGAAAAGAATGAGAAACTAAAACGTTGGCTGCTAAAGAAGAATATTCATCTGGCTCTAATGCTGGCTGCCAGATACCTTCCCTTCCACACCCTCAGCCATGCCTGCTACTTCCTCCAAGCCCACAAGGAGACAGACACCTCAGAGAAAGAATGTCCAAAAAGCAGTCCCCACCAAGAGGAAGACCTGCATTTCAACTAAATCCAGAGGGAGAGCCACTGAGAGACTCCAGAAAACAGAGGAGTCCAAAAGGTCCACAACCAGGGCCCAAACTCAGCTTGGTCGTAGTCCCAGGGGTAGGGTGACCACAGGGTCTGCTGCATCAACGGGCAGGTCTCCTGCTAGGGTTAACCAAGCTCCCACTGGAACAGGATCTGCGAGGCTTAACCGTCGAAGCAATCCGCCTGATCACTATAGCGAGTTTGAAGACTCCCTGGTGCGTAGGAAGTCCCCACGGGGCACACGGGTGTCTGTTACTCCCTGCCAGCCTCCAAAACCTTGCAGAGGAAGGGGACGAGGTAGGGGGAGTGGAAGGAGAGGAGCAGCAGCCCAGCCAGGGATGCCAACAGAACCCGTAAGTCTGAATAGCGGGGCTTCGTGTCACGATAACAAAGTGCAGGAGAAAGTAGACATCCGTAACGGGGACGAGACTACCGATCCCGTGGCCGTGGATACGGACGTTGGTGTCACTGTTAATGTCAAGGGCCAGGCTGAAGGCTTGGAAGAAGTTATTGAGTCCACCGCTCTCGAAACGAATTCACCTCCCAGCGATGACACACGGGGCGAGTGTGTGTACCACAGCAGCGACAGCGTCAGTATTGAACAAGACAGAAAGGCCATCAGTCATAGCGCTGAGGGCGCCGCTGTATTTGCGAATGGAGGCCCTGTCGGTCCTGAGGGTGGTATACCGCAAAGTCTAGGCCATGATAATAGTAAGGACCGTCCTTCTGAGCTTGAGAAAGCTAGTATCGGTGTGCAGGAGACGCAAGATGTCCAAGGGGAAAATGACAGCTCTCCTACCCCGAAAAATACACCTGCTGGCGATGGTAGTCATAATGTACGCAGTGCACCCGAGGAGGGAAATGTTTCGGGACAGATGGAACCAGAAGCAAGACTGGAAGTCGATCACGAGGTTAAGGAGACAGAGACACATGGAGGGAGAGAAGAGGATTTAGAGGCAGAGGAAATGGCAGAGAGAGCACAAGAGGAGTTTGAGGAGATGGAGGAGCGTCGTGTTGAGTTGGAAAACCCTGGCAGTGGAGAAGAAAGGGCAAAGGGAGGTGTTTTTCTCTGTCCTGCCGACTCCCTCCCCATTACTCCCGTCTCTCCACGTCCAGATGTGCTCGGCTCCAGAGATGTGCTAGCAGAACGTTCAGACTCACCTGTCAAAGTGCCGCCTCTCCAAAACACAGCTACCTCACTTCCAACCAAAGCCCCGTCCCTGCTGTCAGTGTTGGCTGAAATCAAGGCTCTGAGACCAGGTGAGGAAGATATCCAACCTACCATTCATGGTGCTGAACCGCATTACCCGGTGTCCTCTCCGCACCCTGAGACTCAGCTCAACAGCCGGTTAATACAAAACACACCGGTTATTAGATGTGTGGAATCCATAAAGCCCCTGTTTTCAAACCAGGGGCAGCCAAAGCAAGCCCGTAGCACAGAGATCCCTCCCAAACAGGAGGCTAACCTGGCATGGACACCAGTGGAGATGCAGACCAAAGACAGTCCTCAGGACAGGCTGGAAGAGACATCCTCGCCTCCATCTTTAGCTTTCCCTCCGTCCAGCACACCTGGGGGGGAAGCAAACCCACGCGAAGGCAGCGTTGTAGTAGTAGCAGCAGATCAGGGCTCCCTGCCAAAGACCTATACTCCCTCCCTGGACGGTTCCTTCTCATTCTCCTGCAGCTCAGAGAGCACCCGGTCCTCTCTCTCCTTTGACACCGAGTCAGAGGTGGGGTACGAGGAGCCCAGCCACATGTCAGCAGGCCTCTGGGGGGCGGAGGGAGTCTCTTTGCCCTCCTGGACCACCCGACCACCTCAGAAGAGAGAGGGGAAGAAGAGGAGCAGGTGTGGGTCATGTGAGCCCTGTCTGAGGAAGATCAACTGTGGCCGCTGCAGCTGTTGCCTCAACCGTAGGACTGGCCACCAGATCTGTAAGATGCGCAAATGCATGGTACTGCGAAGGAGGAGAAGGTGTTCATCTCTGATCCCGCTCTCCACCACACAGGTATGGACTTACTTGTCAGTGGTGACTGGTATGTTAAAGGTAGTGTCAGAAATATTAAGGTAATGCGCTCAGCGAATGTTTACTCACGATCCGTCAGCTGGGAACGCAATGTGGTGCAGACCACACCAAACAACAATATCCCAGCCGCACTATAAGAAGAAGGGGGAGGCAGTACCTTTAACTGCAATGGTCAACACCTTTTAAAGATATGGATTTCAATGTTTTTCTCTTACAGCATATTTTACACAGAGGTGAATTTGGTGAATTTTATTTACTTTTTTATCAAAGTCCCAGAACGCTCTTGAAAAAGAGATTTTTAATCTCAAGAGCCTTTCCTGGGAAAATAAAGGCTCAGTAAAAAGATGCCGATTATTTATAATGCCTGTTTTTCCCGTTGTCCCTTATTATATTTTAAGCTTTGATATATTTCTATTTCTATAAAGTCAGACTGACAGTTGAAAAAAGGTACTTTCACTTTCATATTCAGAAGTTTTGTGGAATCGATTCAACATTATTTCGTAGTCTACTCTCTTCGTGACTGCTTGGTCAATGTTGGGGAATGCATCATGAGTTTAAGTGTGACTTCATTGTGCATGGCTATTGGCTATGTGTGTGTGTGTGCACGTGCATTGGAGAATGTCGACCATGTGTAAATGTTTAGAGCATGTGTGAGGATGCCCCATGTCAGGAGGTGAAGACAGTGTCACATGAGCCAGCCGTAGCTTAGCACGTGGTTGTAGAACAGTGTGTATGTGATCTATTAGTAAGCATTAGAGCAAGCCAGCCGCAGTGCATGTGCTGCCATTATAGGCTGTGTGTGTGTGTTCATAAGTGAGTGAAAGGGTGGTGTGTAATTTTAACTGATTTCGGACAAGCGCGGTTTCTGCATTGCCACCATGCGTGAGGCGTTGTGAACACGTCTCATTGTAATATTGTACAGAGCAAGCAAGATGCTAGTCTGTCTTAGATTTGCCCTTTTGGCTTTGTATCTTTTTTCTTTTTGTCATTACATTTACAGCATTTGGCAGATGCTTTAATCCAAAGCGACTTACAGTACATTTGTCATTAGTTGGACAGGTCATGCACCAGTAATTGTAAGCCACCAATAGTATGTCATCATGTCTACTACCACGTCAATATATTATTAAATCATCCGACAAAGTTCCTAGTGGCCTGAATATAAAAGTGCATAGTACTAAGGTGCTAAGTAGATGAGAGCAGAATCGTGTTTTATTTTTGTAGTTTTTTAAAATAGAGAGTAGAGAGAAAAATATATAGAGTTAGCATTGAGTGCAAGAAGGTGGAGAGATCGTTAGTGGAGGTGGAGAGGTGGATCGTGAAGAGGTGTGTCTTGAGACTCTTGTGGAAGATGGGTAATGTTTCAGCAGTCCTGACTGCTGCTGGAAGCTTGTTCCACCATTGTGGTGCCAGGGCCGAGAACATTTGAGACTTTGATGAGCGAGTCTTGAGACCTCGTAGCGATGGCGGTGCCAGCCGGCCAGCCGAGGTGGTGGTATGAAGTGCTCTTGTCGGTACCAGGAACCGGACCATTGCTTTGAGGTAGCTTTGGGCAATTTTCTTTATTGTCTTGTAGGCCGGTACCAGTGTATTGAACTGGATGCAGGCTGCAATGGGGAGCCAGTAAAGTTCTAAGAAGAGTGGGGTTTCATGGAAGAACTTGGGTTGGTTGAATACCAGGCGGGCTGCAGCGTTTTGAACATGCTTTTGTTGTCTTCCAAAAAACATAAACATTAAAACAAGTCAACAACAATATATTGAAAGAAGTAGAAAGAATAAAAGTTACAAAAGCTAGAATGAAATTAATCCATTTACAGTAAATAAACTAAAGTACTTTGCTAATATATTTACTGTATACAGTTTTTTTTTCTTATCTTGAGAACCCATACAGAGAACAACCACTTGAATGTCAAATTCCATCACATGTATTCATGTGGATTTTCTGTAAGGGAAACAATAATGAACAGTAAACTGATAATGCTACCCCTTTCCAAACATAGTTCACTGGTGTCTACGCTGCTGTGGTTTGGTTAAATGCTGCTCTGGTTTGATTTATGCTTCAGTGTCAACCCAGTCAGAAAAGGCTCATAAAGGCCCTTGCAATTACCCAACTCGAAGAGCTCTAAAACGTCAACATGTCCCTCATATCCGTGTTCCTGCGGGTGAATATGAGGCCATGTGAGGCATTTTGTGTGGCTGAAGAAGTTATTGTTATATATGTGACTTTATATGTTTGTTCAGTCAGCATCACAAACACAAAATAACTTGGCTGGGGGGTAGCCCTGTGAATCCCATAGCAACACTTTCACCGTGTGGTTTGATAAAAGTAACACTGCCCCCTAGTGCACACGTTAAAGTTACGTTCAAGTACAGCAGGGTGTATGAATCAGCGTGCATTAATACACGTGCACAGACAGTTCCCCAAATGCTGCACTTGCACCAGAAGAATAGGAACGATTATGTAAGACAGCACTATTAGTGGGGACTGGGGACCTCTGCATGTTTTGTCATCATCTGAGGGAAGGGTTAGGGAAAGAGATTAGGCGCAGCAGAGATTTACAAACAAATTTAAAATATAGGTCAGTGCTCTGACGTCATGGCTGTGGCTTTCCTGACGCAGTGGCTCTGACTGCATGGCTCATTTATTTTTGGACGGGACTTGTTTCAGTGTTTCACTGTGTGCCGCACTGTCAGTGAAGCTTGTGGAATTGTCAGAGACTGGCAAACAGAAGACAATGTGATCGATATAGGAATCTCAAGCAACCAAGAGACGTTGTTCTCCGATTCTTTAACTGTTATCACATTGCATACACAACCCTAAAAATGCAGTAGGACTGACATGCCAATTATTTTGAAGTTTCTCCTACACCAGCAGGTACATTTACCGTAAGTTGTTTTGTGAGTATGGCCCCTGGTATTTAAATACTAGAGCAGCCACAACATTTGTGTACGTGTACAGGCGTGCTGCGTTGTGTTCCTTGCGTACAGTACCACTCTCGCTGGCCAGTATTGCTGTTCAAGCTTACACACCCTTCTGACGTATATGTACCCTCAATCTCTGTTGGAGTGTGAACAGAGGCCAGGTTTGGGCTCATGCGGTAGCTTGTGGAGTTCAGTCAGTGCAGTAGTGCAGTGTGCATGGCTGTGCATATACAGCAAAGGTCTATTGTAGTGGGTGTGCAAGATATGAGTAATCTTTACCCGGCTCCACTCAGACCTAGATGTGGCCTAGCTTACTAAGTAACTAGGACAGGACTGCAAGCATGCCAATATAGACATCATAAAATCTACTATGGAATGTGAAGGGTCAGCGTGTCTGTTTTTATACGGTCTAGCCTAGACATGTTGAAAGTTGCAGGCAACCCGTCTGACTGAATTAACCACACGCCCTAGTGACTAGCCAAGGATATGTCCTATGGTCTTTCACAGTAACGTATGCTTTTCAGCCAACCACAAAGTCGCCCCACCTCCTGGGCACTAGCTCATCTGGCGCTGCAGGTCTATTGCTGAGGTATAGCCCATTTATGGTACAAGTGTGCCTTCTTTTGGCATTCAGTGACCTTGACTGTGTTGGCCCAGACTAAGGAGTAAATGGTGCCGTATGTGCATATAAGTAAATGCATGATGTACTCCCAGTTTCAATGCACACATCTGTAGATGATTTGCATTAGGTTTTACACATCTTAAAGCTACATCGTAAGACGTAATATGTCTAATCTAACCCAAGCCTTTGTGTCAGTCTCTGGGCTGTGGGTTTTACTCCCCCATCCTCTCATCAGAAGCATGTGGATGGTTACCATGGTGACCCTATTTTCTTTTGATGACCCATGACCTGCTGTCGTGCTGTATGACGGAGTGTTCTCAATATCTCTAATGAGGATTAGAGCAGTTCACCACCACCACACACGCACTACTTACAGTAAGGTATTGAGGTTACACTAAAGGTAGGCTATCCTACACGTTTGTGCAGTGTGGTCAGCAGTAGTAGTTTTAGCGATAATTAAATTGGTTATAATAAAATTAAGTTATAATCTCTCTTTAAATTAAAGTTTTCATGGTTGATTGCCACTTATTTTCTGTAAAACTGCAATGGAAACAGAAGTTTAAGAAAAATAAATACTGTAGATTTTTAAGCTTAAGCTTAAATGTAGGCTTACTTTGACTGTAATGATTGCCTCACTTGGAATCTCTTCTCTTTTAATCCTCTTGCTGAAGTTCTCTCTGTAAGGCAGGATATCCTGAACAAATATTCGTTTCGACCCACCGGCCCCCTCAATCTATAGGTCCAGCCACTTCCTCAAACTAATGATTGACTTGCAAGGCAACCTATTGCAAGGGAAACATGTGCTACAGGAAGAAATGGCAACATAACTGTGCAAAGACTTTGATACAAAATTTTATTTACTTTAGTTACATTAAAACACAGATTGTGGTGATTTCATTACGTTAAGTCATTAAGAGCTGTAGGCCTATTTATTACGGCTCTCTTGATCCGTTTAACCTACTAGACCACAGTACAGTAGTAGTAGGCAATTTTACCATACTTTAGCATATGATGGCAAGACAGGTTCAGACCCATCATTAGGTTTGAAAAAATCACTGTGTTTTGTCAAAAAATCACAGGTTGCTATACAGTATTATGGGCAGGCTGTCTATGAGCTCTTTCTCTCTCTATCTCTCTCTCTTACACACGCACGCACACACACACACACACACACTTTATCTGTTTCACACCCAACTGAGCTCATTCTCTCTCACACACACACACACAAACGTGTAAGACAGAAGGGGGCTGATGTAGCAAGGAAATGGTGAAATGTGAGAGGCACTGCATATGTTTCCATCACGACTAACTCAGTATGACCCAGCTGAATGCACACTGTCCTGCCCATTCCTGATTTTAAAACCCACTTTATTACATGTTACCTCTGATTACGGTTCATTTTGCACTTTGAGTTAACCTATCCCAGGCCAGGCAATTCTCAGAGGGCCCCTGTGAGGTATTTATCTTAAGTTGCCGAGGTTTGTAAGGGGTCCAGCAAAAATCCCAGAGGGACAAAATGTAAGTTTTTGATTTGATTTGGCCAGGACCCACTATATATATTACAGCAGATGTATGGCTGCTCCTGTGCCAGGTGGAAAGCTTACATGGTGCCAGAGATGGTGATTTACGCTGCACTGGCAGCGTAGGCTGTGTTTTGCCACGCTCACGTGCAGCGCGCTTGCTTTCACACGCATCATCACGCCACTCACATGCCCGCCTGTTGAACTACAAACACATAGCGTGGAGAATGCTCCGCAATATTGGGCCTGTGCTGCCATTCATGTGGTGGCTGGAGTGCTGCCACTAAATGCTTGTCCTCCTGAGCCCGTTTGTGGGTTTGTGCTGTGCCCTGACAGTCACTAAATCGCTGGATAAGGCTTTGAAGTCGTGCTACTTGGTTTCTTTTAGTGAAAAGTAAATCCAACTTTGCCCCCTCTGCTAAAGAATTGCCTTACCGTGGGCAGACAATGTCCCTCTTTTGGACAGACAAGAGCTCATTCATGCATCAAACGCATCGGTCCACCTTATAGGCTAGACTTGAAGGGATACATCTAATGGTTTTGCTACAGTACGTTCAAACGTCTGGCTCATGTTGAAGCCCATAAATTAGCACAAACCTTAAAGGAGTCCTGTTTCCTGTCCTCGCTGTCTTGCACAGCATGTTAGCGTGTGCATATGTTTGAGTGTGTGTGTGTGTGTGATGGGGGGAGCAGGACATGGGGGAGGTGTTGCTGGCACTAACCAATGGACCCTCTCAACCTGACTTGAGTTTTCCCAATGTGAATTACATCTGTCATTAACATGTGAGCAAAATGGCTGCCTCTCAGAAGTCACGAGTTGAAGGCAGCAGAGGAAGCACACGCTGCTCTGCTTAAGACACCAGCAGTCTGCTGTCCAATCTTGCTGACCAGTCATGCTGGCCAAGCAATGCTGTCAGGCTCAGATTGACTCCATGTGTGCTAGGGTACGAGTTTGGCCTGGCTGGTCCTGTGAGGAAGAATACCCGCCCCCGGAGCAAGCCTTTTGTGTGTTATGTAACATGCTCACACCGTGTTAATGTGCGTTCAAAAGGAATTTTGAATGTATATTTTGCGCCACCTCCCGAAATAGACCCACAAACTGTTATATATAGATAGAGTGTGTGTATGTGTGTGTGTGTGTGTGTGTGTGCATGAGAGTTGTGTGAGAAATGTAGTATTTCGTGAAGTGTGCTGATGAATACGAGCATCGCTGCCTCATCTTAGGTGACAGGCTGATTGGCTTTAAGCCACCATACTTCTCATTGCAGATGTACTTGCCAATCTTACTAGCTTTTGTGTGTAATGTATTGTTTTCCCATGGTTGTCTGTCACTATGAAACTGCTACCCACTCATATCCAGGTACACACATACACATGTGCACACACGCACACACACGCACACATGCCTTTCAATGCTCAGCACACTTAACAGTGAAAGCCTGCTGTTTCCACCACTAATAAACAGGAAATAGGAAGGTTGTTGTTGACGTGAGAAAGGAGGGTTTGAGGCCAGATTAGAGGAGTCTTGCTTGAATCTGCCACCTGACATACTATCCTTCATACGTCCCTTCTCAAGTGCAAATGGGGGACAAAAGTTGATATCACCAATGGAAGATAATGTGTCACCGTTTATGTCGTAATGCTATTGGCAGCTGTAGCGCCTCTCCCTGGCCCTGTCTCCAGCCCTGTCCTGGAATTGTCTGGGCCTCCAGACCTGCGGAGGGGGACACTCTTTAGCTTGCTCACTTGCGTTCAGGGTGAAGGATTATTCATTTCCCCACTGCTCATGCCTAATGAGGGCCAGGAATGTTGTTAAGGTGTAAACATATGGGACATTTTAACAGGGAAATTATTTTGTGTAGTTTGCAGTATTTGACCTGTAATTATTTATGATAATGGAGTGTTACATTATCCTGTCTCTGTAATATCTCGCTAAAGGAATAAATAAGTGGAATTGGCCATCTCTCAGTTCATCCATATATTCCGTTATGTAGTTATATTACAATTAGCATTAGTTAACATATCAACATGGTTCATTTTTCATATCATAGTTAAAGATCATGTTTTACATGCTTCCAGATGACAGTTGATAGGTGTGTTTCAAGAGTTGTTGAACTCAACCTGTTTGACATTCAGCTAAGGCAGCTTTACAGAATAACCAGTCAGACCACCTTCGACCGCTCAGCCAGAACCAGCATTTAAGGCATGTGTGTGTTTTGACTTGTGTTTTCAGTTGGTGTAAACAATTTTGTTTTTCACACCCATAGCTCTGATAAGCTCTATTACAACTGATAGTAACACCTTTATTATTTCACTAATAATCCAAGCAAGCAAACGCATCAATAATATTTATAGCAGCACTTGCTACGTGATACCAACCTTATGCTTTGGGAATAAACAGCTGGCATATTAAACATCATGATTCTAGAAACCTCTATAGGTCAGGCTTTTATGAAACACATTGCTGTGCAGCATAGCCTGCTTGTGTTTCAACCTGCAATTCCAGTAGGCTGACATTGAGGCTGCCCTTCAATTCAAGATCCTCTACATTTGTGTCAATGACACATACTGTCTCTGACATTTGTCCTTGGACAAGACACTGCATCTAACCAACAGTCCAGAAGTGTGGCCGTCCTGAATAGTTCCCTGTAGTGATTAGGAGACACAGAGGTAGCACATTGTTCATTATTACGATACTGA
Source organism: Amblyopsis rosae (assembly GCA_025399935.1). Classification (NCBI taxonomy): domain Eukaryota; kingdom Metazoa; phylum Chordata; class Actinopteri; order Percopsiformes; family Amblyopsidae; genus Amblyopsis; species Amblyopsis rosae. The sequence goes on along the minus strand of JAODTR010000007.1, from coordinate 2,883,128 downwards.
GGTATAGTATAATATATGAGATGTGACCATCTCCTAGGCACGTCTAGCAGAGTGTGCGTCTAGAGACTTTTTGTAGTGACTTCATCTAGTTACAAAGTCTTACATGTCATGTCTCACAAGACGTTTTGTATCGGGTTTTGTTTTGTTTGGCATCATGCGCGCTGAATGGCATTTGTAAGAGTATACAGGTCTGTCTTGAAATGTGGTGTAGATTTGCCTGTATTACATGTGCTTGCCTGCACACACACTAACTCACACAGATACACCTGTAGCTGCTTATGGGTTTGCTATGGATAGACTACTCCCCGTTAGTTTGTTGGTTGGTTCTCCTGTCCCGGTGTGACCTCTGTCTCGTGGCCACATGCTAGTTTTTAAAAGGGCAGCTTTTTTTTCCCTCTCATAAAAGTTTTCTCTGTCTCTCTTTCGCTTACTTTGTCTGAGCGTAGCAGTTCTTAGCAACATTATTTAGTGAGAAGAAACAGGATTCAAGCATGGGTGATGAGTACAGAGTTAACGGCACTAATATTTAGGATGTTTGATGGATGTATGCATAGAGGCATCTACCAAAATGACTTGTGAGTTAACGGCACTAATATTTAGGATGTTTGATGGATGTATGCATAGAGGCATCTACCAAAATGACTTGTGAGTGCTAGCCTACTACTGGTATATCGGTAAAGTCCATGCAGTATAACAGTGTAACTAACAGCTCCTCGGAACCTCTGGAAATATTTAACTTTTTTGCATTTTTTTATTTTATTTTCAAATATCTTTCAACTACATTCTTGCTGTGCAGTAATCCTCGGGGAGTGGGTGTAAAGGGTGAGAGATATATACTGTACACTCCTACTATCGCAGCTATGTAATGTTGGCTGTTGACCAGCTCTGCTGTAGCAGGTGTCTGTTGTTAAAACCTTGCTCCGGCAAGTGGATCGTATAGCGAGGGGCGCGGATGTGTGTTAAGGGGGCTTGTCCACCCTCTCAAGCTTATACGTCCAGCTGATGGCAATGCTAGACTGTGTCATGTGACTGCTCTCTGTCACATCAATTGTCCATTCATTCATCTGTTTTGTCTGTGGTATTAAATGTTTGAACATAAAGTCAAGCCTGTATTTATTGACACAGCACCACATGTAATCAACTCTGAATAGTGAAGTCCAATAAGGAGTGGCTATTGTCAGGCAGTTGGAGAGCCACGCTAAGGGTTAATATTCCTGTCTGAACCAATTCACCCGTTTAATCTCCTTTGACCCAGATCCAGCGTGTGCGTGCAGTCCAGTCCGCAGCTTTCCCCCACCCCTCCCCCCCCGCGTACGTAGGGCTGGAGTAAAAAGCCCACATAGGGGATCCTTTGTTTAGGAGAGTCTAGGCATGGAAGATAATTTACAAGCCGCTAAGGTCCTCACGCCATTGGCTGATGAGGCTCTGTCTGCATCTGCGAAAGGCATTCTGCGTGTGTGTGCGTGTGTGACGTCTGTGTGTCTGCTGTGAGTGACTGTGTGTATATGAGAGAGAAAGTGTGTGCAGTGTATGTGTGCGTGTGTGCGTGTGCGTGTGCGTGCGTTTGTGTGTCTGCTGCGGTAGTGCTCTGCTACGGCAACTCATAGACTGGTTAGTTAGACTGGTTATGGTACCTGGGATCTTACCCTGCGCTCTGCGCTGCACTGGCCAGTGACTCTTTATGAACGGCTGAAGGAAGCAAAGCAAGATGGCCACCGATACCTTTTAGGGATATGCTTCCCAAACTGGAGGGACTGCCTCTGAGAACAGACAAGGTAAAAGCAGCTAGAATATTCACCCTGGGGCCTATTGTCTGTCTGCAGATGGGTCGACTACAGTGCAGCTTGTGTACAGGTTGCCTTGCTCTGCCTTTCCTTCCCCTACGCTGAGCTAATCTGCAGTGGACCACTTAATTTGGAGACCGCTGTTATTGTTTTTAGTGTGTCTGCCCCCCTGACTGTTTAAAGGCTTGTCTTTTCCAGACTGTGGGTCACAAGGACATGGCCAGATCTGCCACCGAGAGGACAGTTTCCACGGTAACTAACCACCCGCCCCACTGCGAGTGTCTTTTTGAGCTGTTAGAGCGTGTAAAGATGTGAAGAGTCCTTGTACTTCCCCCCTTCCTTTCTTGCAATGTTTTGGACAGACCTATTACTGCACCTGCTGTTCTGTGACTGTGACCAGCGGAGAAATGGAACGATTTAACCCTCGAGTCGTAACGTGTCATTTGGCAGGTCTTACTTGTTTGACTGCAGTAGTAATGGCTTTACTGTGTGTGGGAAAAGTCCTCCCGTTACTGTTACAGTGTTTTTGTTGTTGTTGTATCAGTGTATCGTGAGCCCCAATTCCCAATTGGAGCCGGGCCTGGGGGATTCTAGCGAATCTCCCGGGATGTAGCGCTACAGATGAGCCTGCTTCGCTAGATGTTTTACACGGGGTGTGAGTCTCTTGACTCTGGCTGAATTCAGAGCAGACAGGAAGAGCGTAGAGAGGGAATGAATGAAGCAAAGACTCACCGGAGTTCATAGAAACATACGCGCCGCGGAGGCGCTCGCACACTCAGGAAGGAAGCGTGCCTTTTCACGTCGTTTCATCTCTGAAGAGCGCTGCCTCGTAAACCTGTGTGTAGGGTTCCTGACGGCTTGTGTTAGCGCCGGCGGCGTAGCCACAACATGAATGAAAGGTGCGCTAAACTAAAAGTTACATCCAGAACGTATTGTGTGTTTATGGATTCTTATTTCTCTTTTGTTCATGTACAGTAAAACCTGTTTTCAAACGGAGTCATTGTGAGGTGTGTTCAGGCGTGTGTGTGTGTGTGCGTGTGTGTGTGTTTGTGTCTAGGGCAGGCATGTGCATGTGTGTGTGTGTGTGTGTGTGTGTGTGTGTGTGCGTCTAGGGCAGGCGTGTGCGTGTGCGTGTGTGTGTGTGTGTGTGCGTGTGTGTGTGCGTGTGTGTGCGTGTGTGATGTTAGGGAAGGATACGCTGCAGCTTCCTTGGAGACTGACCCCTCCCCTGGAGAACGTTGTTAGGATTCAAGCAGCAGTCACACTCCTGTTTCTAGGCGGGATCTCCAAATGTGCGTGTGCGTGTGTGTGTTTTGGGAAAGGGGCGGGGGGACGTTCATTTATGTGTCTGCACGTGCACAGCATGAGACAAAGTGAGAGAAGTGAGACTAACTGAGAGAGGGAGAGGTTTTCTGTGTAGTATATTACTATGTAGTCCTGAGTTAGACGTCTGGATGCCCTGGACCAGACACCAGCAGACGGGTACAAAGGCACAGCAGTAACACAGCACAGACGCGGCCTGTCTACCTCTCTCCCCGAGGCCAAGCAGGAGAACAGCATCCCATGCAACATCTGGCCTGCGCTACGCTAAAGACCGAGGCGAATGGATGCAGATTAAAAAACGGGGGGACATTTTCAAACTTTCTAACTGTGATTGGATTGGATGGGTGACACACGTGCGCACGCACACATGCTTCCACACACACACACACACACACACACACACACTCACATACATGCATGGTCTGGTGCAGTGCTGGAAAGCGCCCAACCTTTGTCATTGAAAGCAGGTTATTGTAACAGACATGCTGCCTACACTCCCCTCCCCCGAACTCCATCACGCACTCTCTCTCTCTCTCTCTCTCTCTCTCTCTCTCTCTTCCTCAAACACCGGGGTGGCACGCTTCGTTCCCGGCCACGTAGAATGTTCATTTCTCACCCAGCAGATTGCAGAGGCGGCCGAGGGTATATCGCCAATCTGCTGCATCAACGCTGTGTTTAGCTGCTATTATCACGCCAGTCTGCCTGTGTGGCGGACAGTGCTGGAGGGGGAAGGGCTGTGCAAGGCAGGAAGAGATAGGGGACATCGTGTGCATAATTGAGAATGTACAAGATAATCGTGCGTGAGCTAAAGTCTAATTCAAGGCTAACTTGTGGTTGCTCTCAAACTGTAGCCCTGGACACACGGATTGGGCCACAAGGTGGGGGGGTTGGAGATTTTGAAATATTATTTTTAACTACAATGTTTCTAATATATTTTTGAATGATTATTTCTAATATTGTTTGATTATCAATCAATCAATAAATTTTTAGTGCTGCATGATGACGCACTTTACAAATGCTCTGAAGCAACTGATGTTTTTGTTAAAAGAAGGAATGACCGAGCTTCAGTTTAATTTTGCTGTGAGAATCAGTCTGAAAAGCCTAGAAATCATTTTGAATGTGTCTGAGTACTGTAGCAACTGAACTTACAAATAGGGATGTAAGAAAATATCTATACACCTGAGTATCACGATATTATGGTTTGCAATACTTTTTTTAAACTACATTTATTTGTAAAAGGGACAAAAGAGAAGAAAAATACCAGATTAAGCTTGAAGCTCATTTCCATCTGCAGTCCCTGGGCAAGTTTATAAGAGTTTGTATTATTTTTTGCAGCGGCGCCACGCATTAGCATTGCTATGACAGTTTTCCACAAATTAGAAATGGCAATATATCGCCTTAATTACAGTATCGCAATATATCGAATTGTTTCCCCTGTATCGTGATACGTATTGTAATGCCAGATTCTTGCCAAAACACAGCCCTACTTAGCAATCAGTGTTGTATTGATTGCTATACGGGCGTGGTTTAGGTTTGCTGACAGAGAAAACAACCAGATGGTTCATCCAATAAACTGTAAAAGTATTTTTTTAGAAGTACCTGCCCTTTACAAACAGTTTCAATGTATGGCTCCCCAGATGGAGTTGTGACAACAATTCATCTGGCATGTCAGGTTAGGAATGGCTAGGATACCAGCATTGAGTGAGCGAAGAGGACAAGCCGGTATTTATTAGCTCAGATAGGTAAGGAGGTGCAAGTCCATACAAGGCCTTATACGTTAAAAAAAGAGCCTTAACATTCTTTAATAAAATTGGCAAACATTTTCTTACAGCATTTGTTGCACACAATAAACCACTTTGCTGTGGGGTCCACTGGGCAAACAATTTGAGAACCATTGCCGGATGTATACTGTCCTACGGTTATGGACAGGCTTCAGCTAGTGTGTGCTATGTGTTGATGGCCTCTGTTGAAATTCTGGTTTAACAGTGAGGTTTACATGCATTATCTGCACATTTCCATGCATAGCAGTGAGATCTGTCTCATGATGACGCTGAAGACTGCATGCCTCCAGACACTTTGCAATCAGCCTTGATAATTAGCAAAATGGAGGTGCTTTACACACACACACACACACACACACACACAGACACCTGTGCATACCAAGTGTCTTGGTACATGCACTGCAGTGTTCTTTGTCTTTGCCATGCTGCAGCATTCCTATAAGCAGTCCTCCAGTGCTAGAACAGAGCATTGGCACAGAAAGTGTGTCCACTTGGTTTCAGGGAGGAACAGTGGCTTATGTTTAAGGTATAGTCAGCGATTATACACTTTTGGTCAGATTCAGAGAATATATCTACACAGTCCTGGCTATGTAAATAGAAATGCAAACAAAGTCGTGCAAATTGCACCACACAAAAATAGCACTGCCTTGGCAAAGAGTTTTACATTGTGGCGCAGAGCTTCTGAAGGATCGCCCTATGGCATTGAACGGAGAGGTGTTTTTGTTTTGATCGAGTTCAAATATCAACAAGCTTTCTCCAGAATGACTATACATTTAAACTCAGAACAGTAGGGTTTCTATTGTGGCAGCCAGGCCAATGTGTTTTACGGAACTTTTATCACTGTTTTCTTAATTGTTTCTCATTGGTGTAGAGCAGTGCTGAACCGATCAAACACATGATGGTGGAATAAAAACCAGAGAGATTTATTGAAAATATCTAAGAATAGCCTGCAGATCTTATGCTGCAGACTATTCTCTGCTATTTTCAATAAATCTCTTGGCATCTATTTCCAAAGTCTGATCCACGTTACCATCTCTACCTCACAATACAGTATTGATTCTCACGAGAGAGAGAGATAAAGTTAGTGACTGGGCAAGTCACTCCCCTTTGATATATTGTCTTAAATATACTGTACAGTGTAAGATGATGCGTTACAATGAGTACTGTCCACTCACTAATTATTATATTTAAATAATCTTTCATTCATTATTAAAACATTTTCTGAGATTTGTAGTAGGCCTAGGTATATTTTGTTCTGGGTTTATCAGCAGGTTGTAGACAACTGCTTGGGAGGGACAGAGCTTTTATTTATGCAAATTAGATTCTAAACGTTCTTCAGTCACCGTGGGCATATGTGGTTCCAGAGACAGGGAACTTTACTCATCTATCTCACACTAGCCCTTTTCTTCACTCAGTCCTATTATCCCTTATTGTCCGTCCATCTGTCTGTCTGTCTGCGGCTACTCAGACATATGTGTGTATGGTCATACTGTATACTCCAAAGATAGGGTCAATATTTCAATAATGTGGACCTTTGGATGGTTGCAGCTGTGTTGGCAGTCATTATCTACCATTATCTGTCATAGCCGAAAGGCTGAGCTAATCTCTGTGTACAGTATAGGTCAGTCACAGCAGGGAGTGATTGGGTTAATGTATTTCATTGCAATGCTCACGGGAATATCTTATGTATGCTAAATACGGGTGATAACATTGACAGGCATGCACACAAACACTAAAACGTGCACACGTCCCCAGTGACCTCCCTGGCAGTGACGTAACCGTGAGCGGTCTGTGAAGTCAAATGTTTACCCCCATGGCTCTCTGCTACCTGTGGAGTTGTGGCTCTGAACACTGCAGCTCAGGCAAGCATAGGATGCTGATTGTGGTCTCTCCACATAGCCGGCGCACTTGGATTGGAACGGTTTCTGAGAGATTTATAGAAGTTTTTTTTTTATTTTTATTGTTTCGTATGCCATAATATTTTCCACAGTCTTGTCCGAGGGTGTGTTGGAACACATGCGCATGGCGTGCTGGGAGCCAATCTGTTGCCACGCCGCCGCGCGCTGTATTTAGTGCATGCTGAATCACCGCTCACCGGCCGTGCTCTGTGAGTCATCTCTGACTTTTGTTTCGCTCTCTCTCTGTTTTGGCCCTCTCTTTCTCTCTATCTCTCTCTCTCTCTCTCTCACAGATTGTTACAGAAGGTGGGTGTGTAAATGGCAGAGTCAAGACGCAGATGGAAGACACCCGCACGGCCACAGAGGAGGATGAGGCGGAGGAAGGCCGCTTACCTCATACGCACTCTCCACACATCGTCCACGTGCTTACCCACAACCTGGCACGGGGCCAAGCCGCACCGCCGCCAGCACTTGTCGAGCCTGAGTCGGAGCGCGCCGGCCGCGCTCTTAGCCGACACACTCCCTGTTCTGTGACGCTCCAAAGCGGCCCCGGCGAGACCCCGACTGAACCTACAGGTGCTAGTGCGGCCACAGAGACGCCTTCTGGCGCAAGGCCCCATTGTGTGAGGGTTACCACTGCGACATCTCCTCACAGGACTATAGTAACCACGATCCCCAAAGGAAACTCTGATAATGGACCACGGGATCTTCCATATGACAGGGTGGTTCCCCTGAAGAAGATCAAGCTGGAGGAGCCGTGGGCGTGGAGCATGGAGCGGACTGCCGCAACACCGGACGGTGAAGATGAGATCTGCGAGGACCCACTGTCCACGCTGGCTGCCGTCGTGTGTCTCTCCATCACAGAGAGAAAAGGGCTAGAGGAGAGGCTCTCTGGATCATGCTCGCCAGTCCTGCGCTCATTCAAAGCCGAGCCGCCGGACGTGCGCTGTATTAAGACAGAGCCGGAGGACCTGAGAAGTGATTTGTGTGAGAGAAGCACTCCTGACAGCCCGCACAAGGCCACCCAACCTGTTAAACGTGAACCACCGCCAGGGGTGTCCCTACAGAGTGTAAAGTCTCTGGTACAGCAGAGGAATCTCACTTTTGACCAGGCTATTGCCATTGAGGCCTTGACTCAGCTGGCAGCTATTCCACAGAATACCCTGGGGCCCATCAAAGCAGAACGTCAGGGTGAAGAGCCGGTCTCCGCTCCTGACACACTGCTGCTCGCGGCCAGATCCACGACAGTCATCCGCTGTAACAAAGTTTCCGTCATCAGCTCACCACTACACCAGACGTCTGTCATACGCCCTCCTGTGGCCAGACAATGGAATGTCATCCAGCGCTCTCCGGCGCTCGGCTGTGTCGGAAAGCTGTCTCTACATGACCTCTTAGAGGCCAGCGCGCAAAGTGAAAGACGGTTTGGCTGGAGCACGGACCACAATGTTGCTTCTCAGGTTATCAAATCTGAAGACTATCATAAGGACCAGAGTGACGTGGAAAGGAAGTTCAGGAAAGATCCCGAGAGGTTGTTTGCAGAGAGCGTTGTAGGCAAAATGGTGCGGAGGAACAGGGATGAGGAGGAAGTGGCTGCTCAACTGGCAGACCTGGCCTTCATCATCCAGTCCCGTCACAACCAGCAGTCAGAGAACCACCCTCCTAAAGGAACCCCTGTGCCAGCAATCAAATACAACTACAACTGTCTGATACCTCCCAATCACAAAAAGGCCCCTGCGAAGAAAACCACCCCCTCAAAACCTAGGAAGAAGCGGATAGCCGAGGGAGTGGAAGAGGCAGTCAACCGCAGGACACCCCTCTCAAAACGCACACCCAACGGTAAGGCACCGCACCGGAGCAGAGGGCAAAAGACTCCTACCCAGGGGAAAACGGCACTCAGCCACAAGAGGAACCTCTTCTTACCCCAGACCCAAATAGATATGAAGAGATACCTGGCTGAAGCCCAGGAGCAGACCAGGCAGCTTATACAGCACAGCAGCACATACAACAACAACAACATTGGTCCGTATGCGCGAATGAACCACACGCATTGCCACCAGAACCAGGTGTGGTCCCGTTCGAATGGCCATCACCACCACCACCACTATGATCCACGCAGCAGCCAATCCCCAAGGCTGGGACAGGAGTTGCAACAGCATTTTCTATCTCAGGTTACACAGCCCCACGGAGGGCTGAATCACGGTGCTGATCAGGACACCGGCACAGCCAACCTCAGTGTTCTCAGCCATGCTGCAGGACTACACGGCTTGGCAAATGGGTTCTCAGGGACCTGCCGGTCCCCTTCTCCGAGTCAGCAGGGTTACTACAAGCTGGAAAAGTCAGGGCCCTTCACTGTCCTGTCCACGTCCACCGACAGAGACCCGATTCACATTGAGGAGTCGACGCCAACGAAGAACGGAGTTAACAGCTTCCTGGAGTCTCCCATGAGTTTCCTGGACACCCCGACAAAGAACCTGCTCAACACCCCCTCCAAGAAGCTGGCTGATCTACCCACTTGTCAGTGTGTGGGTGAGTACACTTTGACTGAGTTCTTTCCTGGTTGCTTTCTCTATATCCATAGCTGTCACAATAGCAATATAGCTGACATCTTTCCATGGAGCTGTTTTGGAATGTGTGTTTATTATTTAATAATTTCCTTCACTTTCCTGCACTCCTTTACCTACACTCTACCTTACTGCTGTTTATTTACTATTAACAGTTATTAGATGTAATTAAATGTATTTATTGACCCAGTCAGACAAGAGAGAATACCCTTTACCCTTTATGTTCATTCTCTCTCTCTCTCTCTCTCTCTCTCTTTCTCTCTCTCTATCTAGCAAGTACACATAGAAGAAACACACACGCAAATCCAGTTGAAAGGGCTTGATTATTGATTATATTCACTGATAACCAATAGTTTATTTCCCCCCACAGAGCAAATCATTGAGAAGGAGGAAGGCCCATATTATACTCACCTTGGGGCAGGACCCAGTGTAGCTGCAGTAAGAGAATTAATGGAGAACAGGTATAGTGACTACTATGTGCTGACTACGAGTGTTTATGTCTGTGGTTTTATGTGTGTGTGTGTGTGTGTGTGTGTGTTAGCTATGAGAATGCTATAGATCAGTGGTCCCCAACCCTGGTCCTCGGGGACCGGTGCCCTGCATGTTTTAGATGTCTCCCTGCTCCAACACAGCTG
>JAODTR010000007.1:2859933-2873046 GCA_025399935.1 Amblyopsis rosae | reverse complement strand
AAATGCTTTTTTCAGAAGTACTCTGTTGTGGGTGCAAATATTCTGAGGCTTTTATTGTTCATATCGATATCGGAATTATACTGTATTGACCGAAATTATTAAGTGTATCGTGATATAATTTTTGGCCATATCGTCCAGCACTATATGTAACGCATCTAATTGTGTTGGTACACATGTTGTAGAGCCCCACATTTAGGATTTGGCATACTACTATTATGTATCTGCACCTTTTCACTGGCTAATGGCAAGTGCAAAACTGGGCGGAGTGCAAAATCATAGAATATGAGAGTCTGTCCTGCCTAATGTTCGAACATGTGTTCATGTCTTCCCAGTGCTGTGAAGGGGAAGACCCCTCAAGTGGGCGACAGGGTCCTAGTGGAAGCTGTGTACAACCCCAATATGCCCTTCAAGTGGAACGCTCAGCGCATTCAGACCTTACCTCAGTTAGCCAGCCAGTCGGTGAGAGCATTCCTCCATAGACGGACCACAGAGGCTACATGTGTTCACTGAAAAACGAGGGGAACACACAATCTGCATATAATTTACAGTTGAAGCAGTTAAGCCCTTCATTGTTATTGGAGACATTTTATTGAAGACATTTTATGACCCCAAATCAAGTGATTTTAAAAAAGAAAAGAAAAAAACAACACATTTTTCGATTTGTCTCAGAAGGCATTTCTCTCAATACCAACAAAAGTGTAACTGCACGCTGAATTGTGTTTTTGAGATGTAAACTAAATAAGACTGCACTGTAATGAGACACAGATTATTAATATTAACAATATTGACAAAATTCCTGTGTTTAAAAATATCTGGATTTTATGGTCTGCAAATGGCTCTACATGTCATATGTTACAAAATAACCCTAGGGCTGGTTTCCAACAGTACTCCTCGTGCATTGTCAAATTAAAATGTTAATGGAGGTGTCCCTCTCAGCCCCTCTCTCAACTCATTGACTACGTTTTAGCATTTTTCAAAGTTGTGCGTTGGGTGGAGTCAGGCACAGAGCTGGGTGCAGTTACACTTTAATAAATGGTGAAAGGAGGGTTTTCTTAAGAATGGATTCTAATGATTTATTTCCATATCCAGATTATAGTCATCCAGGCCTGTGCCAAGGCCACCCTGCCTTTTAACCAGAAATTAATCTGCCATATTTGTTTTTTCTCTTGGCTGCACCTTTGATGACCTTGAACTCAACTGATACATTGACATGTCCCTTACCATTTGCTCTGCTCCCTCTGTTCTCACTGTTTGCAGTGGAATTTGGCCCTGTTGCCACCACATTTCAGTCATTTCAATGTGATGGAGCTAGACTGCTAGTCTATTAGTCTATTAAGGATATAGAAAAAAATTTTTTGCCTACCCCCCCCCCCCCCCCCCCCACACACACACACACACACACACATTTTCTTATCTCCCATGTGTTTGTGTGATATTGACTTTTGTGTTCTCACCCTCATAGCATCAACAGCAGCCCCAGCCTTTACCTCAGCCTTCTCCACAGCTGGGTGGCTTTTACTCTGAGCCCGGGATGCAGCTGCGCTACTCTGACATGCACTCCACTCCGGACAACAGACAAAATGTAACCCCCTTGCTCCGGGCCTCACACACTATAGGGATCCTGTGCCATTTTGTGCATTTTTGTTATGTTATATTTTCTTTCTCTTCCTAAGTTTGCATATACTTTTAACCTGATTCAGGTGCTTTAACCATTGATGCTTTTATTTATTTATTTATTTATTTATTTATTGTAGTTTTGGCAATTTTTTGTTTGCTGCTGTAGCCATTTTGGACATAATTAATTTATACCTTTTTTACAGCAGTAATACCAATAATTGTATTCATGATGTTATTTTACAGTAATATTGGGCGTGTAGTATTAATGGTAACAATATACTTTTACTTGCTGTATTTAAACATCTGAAACAAAATTGTCATACCTGAATTGACAACAACTTGACATTTAAAATAATTTCTCTACAGGAGACTGCAGTTTACAGGGAATTCGGCAGTTTTCAAAAGGTGCTATCCATAAGATGATTTGTATTACATTGTTTTACTGGGTACAATGCATGTCTGTCAGTGAACAAATGAAGAAAACCTTACATGTGGAACTTACATGTTCCACATGCAAGTTTCCATAGAGGCAGGGTTTGTTGATAGCAATGTGAGGTATTACTAGGAATACATGTTTTAGATTTACTTGAAATTTGAGCATTCATCCATGTAAATTTAACAGTTCAACAAACTCATTGATTGTATGCATGTTTATTATTACATTTTACGGAACAAGAGAGTTTTAGGTTATTCTAAAGTGTTAGGTTATCCTAAATGCAGGCTATTAGAATATCCTGCTTGAATTGGCAGAGTATTTTAGCAAGTGCACCTTTTTTCTGAACTCCCTAGTGTTCCACCCAAGGGCAATGTACATCACAAACAGCATTGTCTTAGATCATGTTGAATGTAGCCTGTCCTGAGATTCCAGTTTTCTTCTACAAATAGCTTGCTTGCTGAGGTAGTAAATAGTGAACCCACAACCTTCTGGGTTAATCTTAACCTTTTGTCTAAAACCACAACCTTGCTGTTCGAGCACAAGATACATACAGGATTCTCAATCAAATATATTCATTATTTCCCCCCAGTGTGTTTCTCTCAAGCAGGCCGTATTGCAGGCGATATGATGCAGTTTACATTTTTATGGCTACACAGGGACAACATTTGTATTTTAATAACTATTGACATATTTGCACACAAGAAAATACCGTTATGCTAACATGTCACCGTGTTCCCCTTTTCCTTTCTCTCTCCAGAGTCAGCCTCAACCTCCCAACATGATGAAGCCAGCACCCCCCATGCTACAATCCCTGCCTCCGCCCAACACCTTCAGTGTTCCCGCCCAAGGACCCCCTCCGTCGCTGCTGCAGGCCCAGATATCTGCTGCCTCCCTGGCCCCCCTTCTGCAGAATCCACCACAGCCCCTGCTCCCGCAGCCTCCACCTAAAGGTAGAATGCCTGCATCTAATGCAACAATGTCAGAAGAGCCTCAGCAAACATTACAAGACTGTTTTCATGGAATTCATTATGCATCTGCGAGACGAGAGCGTTATAACAATATCACTTTATATGATTCTGTATGACTATTGTATGCTGCATTGGCTGTCCAAGGTATACGATGAGGTATACGTTGGCGATAGTACGCGGTCAGGCTTGCGTGACCTGGTTCTTGGCTGTGCAGATGTGTTCTCTGGAGGTCTGCTTCAGCCACCAGTGAGAATGATGCCTCAGCCTCAGCCGGTCCGCCGCATGGAGCCCCCGCCTCGCTTCCCCAACCGCAACGACCGTGGCCCCGAGCTCATCCTCCGCAGCAAAGAGGATCGCAGGTCAGTAGGAACACAGACCAGAGTACATTGCGTTTTTTACGCGCCATAGCTTCCACTGCCTGCCATCGCTAGTTACCCGTGTCTTTCCCACAGTCGCGAGCGAGAACGCGAACGCAGGCGGTCAAGAGAGCGCTCGCCTGTGCGCAAGCGCTCCAGGGAGCGCTCCCCTAGACGGGACCGCTCCCCCCGGCGGCCGCGCAAGATGGCGCCCCGCTACACCGTCCAGTTCTCCAAGTTCAGCTTGGACGGGTGGGTAGGATGCTGATGATGTTTACACTTCCCCTTTTATTTATTTGTATTCTCCCAAAAAAAAACATGTATTTTATTGTTTTATATGAATCAGTCTGTATGTACTTTTATTATTAGGAAAAAAACCTTGTTCGTCATCTGTCTCGAATTTATCTGTCAGATGTGACGGAGCTCTCTTGTCTCCTTGTAGCTCTAACTGTGACATGATGGAGCTTAGGAGGCGCTACCAGAGCCTGTACATCCCCAGTGACTTCTTCAATGCCGTCTTCACCTGGGTGGATGCCTTTCCCTTGGTGCGGCCCTTCCAGTTTGGCAACTACTGCAACTTCCACATCATGCACAAGGAGGTTGATCCCCTGGTCAAGAACATCGCTGTGCTCGAGCCAGCTGATGCCAATCACACCTACAGTGCCAAGGTGAGCCAGCTCCATGTCAGTGCAAGGTGTGTTTATATAGCCCCCAGTCACACAACTGGCTCATTATCCAAAGCGAATTGCAGAGGAAGTACAATTACAGTGTTTACGGCAGGGCAGGGCTCCACAACAATGAGTGAGATGGCCCCGGGGCCAGTAAAACCTAACATTGGGATAGTAAAACCTGCCACGCAATGTCCCGATCGGGCAATTGCAAAAAGAAACGTGAGATGTGATTTGATATTCATCTCAATGGATTATCTTTCTTTCACCTGGGTCTGTGATGCACCGTGTCGCCTGTAAATTCTCCGCTAGAGAAAAAGTTGCATCAACATCTTTCCCCAAACAATCGCTGACCAGCCAATAGTAAACACCATCAAGGATTTACATGCATAGAGAATTATGAGGCCGACGGCGCTCTGGTGGGTGCCTTCAGGTGTAAGTAGTTAAAAGATGACCGCAATAAGAGTTCAAATCGACATTACCTTAAGGTAAGGCAGCAAGCCACTTAACAGTGCCAGGTTATTTCTTTAGCAAGAGAATGATAAAATGGTGGAATATGAGGAGATATTTGGTGAACTTGACAAATAGTGTATTGCCGACTATGCCTTTATTTATATATATATATATATATATATATATATATATAATTTTTTTTTTTTTTAAGGAAGCAAATAGGTATTTTGCTCAAGAATACTTGCAGGTATTTCTTGTTGTTCTTGTGTATTCAGTAAGACTTCCTGCTCCTTTTGTCCTCTGTGTTGCAGGTGATGCTGCTGGCTAACCCTAGTCTAGAGGAGCTTTATCACAAGTCCTGTGCTCTCGCAGAGGATCCCCAAGAACTCAGAGATGCTTTCCAACACCCTGCAAGGCTTATTAAGGTATTCCACACACCCATGACACGCACTGTGTTCTAGCTTGGGGACAGGCCGCCACCTAGGCCTGCAGGGAACACCCAATAACACTGATGTAAAGCAGTTAAGGCCAACTCCCTCCGGTGGCATCTGACGCGCCTCGATGCCAAGGTTTCTTCTCTGGCGTCATAACTGCCATAACAATTAATTGAATGTGCAAATTCTTTTTTTTTGCCTCTTTTGTCGGTTTTACTTTACATCATTGAAGGTGCATTCATTCACACCGCTGAATGTCACCGCCAGTGGACATGTCCGTGTGGGAAACACAGCCGAGTATGGGCGAACTCTCTGCATTGTTCTCCCTTTTGTTTCTTTATCCTCACATTCTCTATTGTGTGTGTAATAACATTTCTACCTAATGCTGTTCTCCCTCCCTCCCTCTAGTTTTTGGTGGGGATGAGAGGTAAAGACGAGGCCATGGCCATCGGTGGCCACTGGTCTCCCTCTCTGGACGGAGCGGACCCAGAGAAAGACCCAGCGGTCCTTATAAAGACAGCCGTACGCTGTTGCAAGGCCCTCACAGGCATAGACCTGAGTCTGTGCACCCAGTGGTAAGTACAGCTCCACGTCTCCACCCTGCCAGATCGTGTTTTCAGTTCGTCTCTGTGACGCCAGAAGCCCAGAATCAACCAAAGCGCTGCATGGTTTCAATGCCTCGGCACTGAGGTTCTCACCACTGAACATATTGGGTCATTTCCCTGCCTTGGTTATGTTCTATCAATGATTATATGTGTGTGTTTTAATTTGCTACTTCAGTTACTTTTGATGTTTAACGTCCCCTTTGGCCTGTGTGTGTCGTCGTTGTCCCGCTTCTCTCTCTCTCACTGTATTGACACGTGGTTGTGATGTAAGAACGGATGTATTGACTCTGTGGCTGGATGAGCAGTAGCCTGGACCAGAAGACACCTGCCATTACGTTCTGTTGTTTGATTTTGTTTCTACGCTCTCTTGTTAAATATCTTACATATTTAACTTGCTTTAACTGTGTCCCCGTTGAAGCTGTCTCTTCTCTCTCAACGCCTGTGTAGCGGGGGGGGGGAGGGAAATGTATGCGCACCGCAGGTTAAATGCACAATACGCACCTAATTGGCCAAATGGGAGGAATATTGGGGCGGGGGTGTGGCTTAATTCTCAAAATGGCTGCTGTAACCTGTGACAACCGTTGGAGAGCTGCAGACCGGGGGGCCGTGTGTGTGTGTGTCACTGTAATGACGTGCTTAGTCATTCTGTGAGCTGAGGGGAGGGAGTAGCCGTTAACAAGGGGAGTGGGAGGCTCGCCCTAGCCTGGCTTGCCTTGTGTTTCTGTGCCTTGACCAGAATGTTTCTTTCCAATGCGCCTTCTTCCTTTACGACAGGTATCGCTTTGCAGAGATTCGCTATCACCGGCCGGAGGAGACACACAAGGGGCGGACAGTCCCCGCACATGTGGAGACAGTGGTTTTGTTTCTCCCGGATGTTTGGCATTGTCTTCCTACTCGCTCAGAGTGGGAGGGGCTGTCGCGGGGACTCCGGGAGCAGCTGTCTGAGAAGCTGTCGGCCGAGCGGAAGGAGGCGGATGGAGAACAGGCACTGAACCGCTAATCCCTTCTCTTCTCATTTCCGCTTCTCACAGGAAGGCACAGGAATTACAAAACAAACAAACGCCAGGCACACGTTAAACAGCCACGCACACGCCCGCCACTCACACACACCGACATAGATCACAGGCAGATACGCCCCTAGGCTTCTGTTAACTCCTCCACCTCTACCCTTCTGTGCTCCAACTCCTTCATCTCTCCATCTGCACCTCCCCACTTCACGACACACAGTGGAGGCAGTGAGATTAGGTTCTATAAAATGAAGCAAAATACAAAACTCTATTGCAACTGATGAAACAGCTTCCAGCTTTAAACTGCAACACAAAATAATTGGGCTTCAAATCTGGGATTTCCAGGTAATTGTTGAAGGCGTTAAGTTGTGCACCATTAACCAGTAAGTCTTACTTGCTTCATGTGCCTTTTAAAATGTCCGCCTAAAAAAACGTGTTTTTTTTTACGCCTTGCTGGAATCTGCTGAGTCAGTTGCGTTTATGTTCATGTTTTTTGTTCTAAAAATTTACCCTTTTTTGTGATGTTGGCATCAATTTGATATCTGCTGACTTCGAAAAGGAACCTTCCCCAAGTCCTGTTTCTTGTCTGTTGTATATGGAGTCTATATTCTTGATTTGGACTATATGTAGACCTTGGTTTTTCCAGGGCAGTTGGTTGGACAGATGGCTTCTATGTGGCATAGTTCTATAAAACCAGAAATAAGACTCAGTAGCCCAGTCATAGACCATGCTAGGCCCACCTATCATTCACCCTCTGTTCAGAGACCAGCTTGAGTTCACCTGATGTACCTACGCACCTTTTGGACGAAACTGTCATTGATTTTTACCTTTTTTTGTGTTCCACAGAACTGCATTGATTGGCCGCTGGGGGGCATTTCCTTTTTGTTTATTAATAAGAGCTAGAGAGCTTCCCTGTGTACCCTTCAGTAGCAGTGGACTTTTAACACAGTCGAGAGCTCACTAGGTGGAGCCTATGAAAGACAGATGTGACCTTGCTGCTTGCACTAGCTGAGGCCGACCAGATGGTGCGCTCACTCTGCTGTCCCGCTTCTTTCCCCCTCTGTCTGAACACTCTCAAGGAGGAAGACGAGAAAGACGAGGACGAGTTGAAGGAGGTTACCACACCAACTCACTGGGCTAAACTTGATCCTAAGTCCATGAAGGTGAGTGCCAGAAGTGCCCCTCAACCTCATGTAAAGGCATGGTCAGTCATTTCTTCCTAACTTCCAGCTCAAATCTTAACCGGATCGCTCCGCTGTCCTCCGCGGCTCCTCACACATCGAAATGCATTGTGAAGCAAAGCGTAGTGCTGCGGCTTTGTTGAGCTGTGTTCGCCAATCTGTTTATGCTGCTATATACGGAGCCAGGGCTGTGTAGAAGTATATTATTGTTATTGTTATTATTAACATGCACAGAGCTATCGAAATGTGAGGAGATATTTGTTGAATTTGACAAAGTGAATTAGTTTAACATTTAGCTTTCTATAGCTGACTATGACTCTATTTAAAACTATGAATTATATTAAAATCTTTTATTAAGAACATGTGCAGTTAATAGATTTCTGGGTGTCCTAGGAATCCCTAACCCTGGGTTTCTGTTTGTCCTCACAGGTGAATGACCTGCGCAAGGAGCTAGACTGTCGCACTCTGAGCTCCAAGGGGTTGAAGTCCCAGCTCATCGCCCGCCTCACCAAGCAGCTGAAGGTGGAGGAGCAGGTGGAGGAGGCCAAGGAGCCGGAGAAGCCCGAGAGCAAACCCGTTGAGGAAGAGGAGCCGCCCCGCACCGAGGACGACCGAGAGGTACAGGGGGTCGTGGGCGGGCCTTTCACAATGCTGTGAACCATAGAGCTGACATGGCCAGTGGTGTTTGGTTGGAGTATTAAAGATTAATGTGACTCTATGAGACATTTTGCCACTAGATGTCAAACTAAGCGCACCTTCACCGTGGGCCACACATGCAGTAACATGCACGCAAGGCTGCCCGGCTAATTAAACAAAGAACAGGTGCAGGGATTACTTATGCACGCACGCAGAGATTGGTACTACTGATTCATTAGAACCAGGTGTGTTGTAGCATGGATAAATGTAAACCATGCAGGGCAGTGGGTCTCCAGGGCCAGCTGTAGGAAACACTGCATTAGAGGCAACCGGAAGACAACCAACTCCAGGTTGTGTGCGGCCCGACGTGAGGCCCTATAACCCCGTGTCCAACAAAGTGTTACTTTTCTCAATCCAGCTGTATTTTTCAATTGATTCCAATGGGAGCGGTGCGTATTTCCAGGATTCTAAAAATGCCAGGAGCGCTGTTTCCCCGGCCGTCCAATTGCAGCGGAGAACGGGCGGGAGAAATACGAGCAACCGTCACATCCTACTTCTTGCACACAACAGCAGCAACAATGGAGAATTTATCAGTCAGATGGTACCCCCGGACTACCACAACAATACTTTAATATGAAGCATGTTTGATTTGGTTGGAACATCAAGATGACAAAATAACTGACTGGCTTAAAACAGCTCTGATTGCCACCTTACACCAAATGATCGAGATGACAAGAGCGCTCTACAACTCTAGCGAGACTCTCGTGATTTTATTTCGACATTGGATATTTGTCTGCAACGGTGTTATTGGAAGTTATTTTGTGTACGGCCGGCATTAGATATCTCCCTGTTCCAACACACCTGATTCACATGAGTGGGTCGTTATCAATCTTCTGCAGATATTGATGAACGACCCATTAAGTTGAATCAGGTGTGTTGGAACAGACAGACCACTAAAGCAATGCAGGACAGTTTGAGACCCCTGCCCTAAGGTGTGTTGTGTGTCTGTCCTCCAGGAGGAGGAGAGGAAGAAGCAGGAGGAGCAGGAGCGCCAGCGGCGGGAGAGGCGCTACGTCCTCCCCGACGAGCCCACCATCCTGGTGCACCCCAACTGGGCAGCGAAGAACGGCAAGTTTGACTGCAGCGTCATGTCGCTGAGCGTGTTGCTGGACTACAGGCTGGAGGACAACAAGGAGCACTCCTTTGAGGTGAGGAACCTCGTCCAACAGTCTGTCATGTTGACGGTTAATATTATTTTATGATAGGCTATTAAATGTACTTGAGTTGCATTGGTCAGGGTTTTTTAGTACCCGCTCGACCGTGTGAGGTCACACAAATATGTAAATATTTCTGTAAACACGTGTATGCATGGATTAACCACCTGAACCCTTTCCGACACACAAGCCCCCAGCTTTAGCACGTATAGCAATAGTATCCATATCATAGAATAGGAGATAACGGTTTCTTATTTCAAAAGGGCAATTGGGAGAGCATCTAGATCAAAGCCTGTTGCATACAATGTTTCTGTAAGTCGACTAATAACTTGCACAATGCTGCTTTGCATCTTCATGACCCGACCGGCCCGTACCGGCAACACTTTCTACACATCTTGCCTGCTGTAGCTAACCGGCTCTCGCTGCTCTCTCTGCTCAGGTTTCCCTGTTCGCTGAGCTGTTCAATGAAATGCTCCAGAGAGACTTTGGCTACCGGATATACAGAGCTCTGGCTTCCCTTCCTACCAAAGAGGACAAGAAGGAGAAGGTGAAGAAGGCCAAGAAGGACACGGAGAAGAAGGAGGCTGAGAAGCGCGATCTGAAAAAGGAGAAGGAGGATGACGAGGAGCCGGCCGCGAAGAAGACCAGGGAGGAGGAGGAGAAACAGAAGCAGAAGGTAGGCCTCTCTAGTGAAGCAGGGCCTGCCGTGTGGCCAGTGTCTCCTCGTGGCCGCTCACCGCACCCTGTCCTTCACCAGGAGGTGGAGAAGCTCCTGAAGAAGGAAGAGCTTCACGAGGAAGAGGATGAGGACGACGGCAGCACGGCGAACGCCGAGGAGTACGACCCCATGGAGGCAGAAGATGCAGACGACGACGATGACGAAGGTACGGCAAGCCGCCCTCTTCAGCCCTGGCACAAATCACACTCTGTTGGTTCTACGGTGTTAACGGTAATACACTGTCTGTGTAGTACCTGAGACCTTACGCAGACGTGAGCGCTGGATACGTCACAGTTGTGCATTTAATTACATTTCAGTTTCGGCTCCTAACAATCGCCAAAAACAATGTAATGGAGATATAAAGATAAAAATATGATTTTGCACATGAGTTCTAAATGACACGCACTTGTGTACTTTAGCCCCTGCCCGGGTGACAGTGAAAGATCAACAGAAAAAGTATTCAGGGAAATTCAAAGGTGTTTTCACTTAAAGTTCAGTAATTGCAACATCTTTCCAAAGTCAATGAGTCATTGTGTCAAATTAGTTGTATCGTTTTTAATAATCGTTATTTCAATGTTGACCAAAATAATCATGATTATGATTGGTTTTCCATAATCGAGCAGCCTTACATCAAGTCTCCACTCATGTATACAGGTTTTTGAGTAAAATCTGACTGAGCATTGTCTGAGTTGTTTTTAGACTATATATTCTGACAGGCATCTAAGCATAGTAGGCTTGTGCATCCACATATTCTGAACAATCTGAAGTCTGAACGATCTACTTTTATCTGAAATATCATTCAATTAAACCAATAAATGCACTCCACCACAACTGTTTAATGTTAAATAGGCTTCACAAAAATACTAGTAGCCAGGCTATTAAACTTGCTTTCTCGAGCTGGCCAGAGATGTTACTCTTCTTGGCCGTCTTGCTCATCTCTCCATGTTGTAAGCTGCATTTTGAGATGAGACTTCTAAATGCAGCTAACAACATGGAGAGATGAGTTTGTTTCTAAGTTAGAACAATAAATGAGGGCCTTTTGGTGGAATGTCACTCTTAATCCTGCTGGAAATGTGATCCAGCGAACAGGGATCAGGTTCCATGGCTAGATATGTTGTTTTTGTTCATCTTGTTCACCCCCCTCACTCCTGTCCAATCTCTCCATCCCAGACAAGGATGATGAGGACTCCAATGACAGGGAACGGAAAGACGACCGCAAGGAAGACAGGAAGCCATCGAAGGAGAGGTTGTCCAAAGACAAGGTATGGGGCAGGGCGTACACAATCTGTGTAGCTTACGTGATGTCAGAGCGGTGTTTACAACGCCGCCACCTCTCTCCCAGGACAAGGAGAAGAAGCAGATGGTCACACACAACAAGGAGCTGCTGATGGCATTCGTGTACTTTGACCAGAGCCACTGTGGCTATTTGATGGAGAGAGACCTGGAGGAGATCATGTACACACTGGGACTGCATCTGTCTCGAGCTCAGGTAGACAGACACACAAACAGACAGGCCGCTCTGCATAAAGTGAAACATCATGGCACCTTTCGTGTTAATTGGCCTCTGTTTGCAGGTAAAGAAGCTGTTGAACAAGCCAGTCATACGGGAGTCTTGTTACTACCGTAAGCTGACAGACAGGGGCAATGATGAGCCTGTGCCGTCTTTCAGTGATGCCCAGATAGACAACCTGCTAGGTGAGCTAAGCTGGCTTGTGATAATGTCATCAGTAGTCTGTTATGTTCCACAGAGCTCTTCCTAATTGTTAGCTATGCTATACATTAATCTGTGTAAATGTAATTTCTTACACCATTTTCTGATCACACAAGGGTTTGCAGACCTGCCAACATGCACGCATTTTTGCAACGCAATTCTGTCTGTGTATGCAGGTACGAGATCCGAGATAAAAGTATGCAGAACTTAATCAAACCTGTTATTTCGGGGGGGGTTTACATAGGCTAGTAAGTTTAATTTAATAAATGACACAACCACTGAGTATTACATCTCGAGCTACTTGTAGGCCTACGGACTGGAGATTCTGTCACCGGACATTAAGATCATGAGTATGCTATAATTGTTCGATGTTTTCTGTAACTGTCTGTACGATCCTGTTATGATGCTGAGATTGCCGACTTGCTGTTAACAGACACGCCTACCCAGTTTACCTTACATTTTTGACTTTGTGTTGTGGAAAGGTAAACACTCACTGTCCAATTTACAATAGTTTTGTGACTGAAAAAAGTTAACATTAACACATTTATCACAAAATGTTAATTGTCATCTACTTGTTACCGTAGCCATAAGGCGTTATTGTTTCAAGCTAATGTTAGCTAACATAATATGGGCATTCAGTGAGTTATGAAGTGCCAGTTCACTTGGCAATTGCTAGTGAAAGAATTGTAATTAACTAAAATGACTTGTTGCATTGATACTGTAGTATAGACCTAGTGTGATATTAGATACAGTAAATTAAATTATGCATCTTATTGTTTTTTGCACGATGTCTGTGCATAATGATGAGGATCATGTAACCCACATACTTTGCCCGAGAGATCACAAAAAAAACATTATCAAAAATAAATGTAATATATTTACATTAAATGTAGAATGAGCTAATAGCTATAGAGGCAGCGCTTCTGAACTGATTGTAGGCTATGGCTGTGTGACAAGATGTGCCCAAAAGTGATAGGCTAAACTATCATCCAAAAATGGATGTTTTGAATGTGCATAAAGTTTTAAAGATGAGCAACCATCACCTTATCGTGGTGGAGAGGTTTGGGTGCCCCCATGAACCTGAGGGCTGTGTTGTCTGGAGCCTTGTG
>JAODTR010000007.1:2826569-2859833 GCA_025399935.1 Amblyopsis rosae | reverse complement strand
CAGCTAGAATAGTAATTTACCATATTAACTATGTCTAGACTGTATTTCTGATTAATTTAATGTTATCTTCATTGAAGTAAACTGTGCTTTTCTTTCAAAAATTTGGAAATTTCTAAGTGACCCCAAACTTTTGAACGATTTTTGCAGCAGAAACAGAAATGAACCCCACATTAAAGCTATAAAAAGGTCATGTTATATAAAGAGGTTATGAGTCAGACATATTTAAACACTGATGGTCTGGAACTTCCCAAGAGCAGAATCCCCTGATTCTGTCCATTCCTCTACTGAGTGTATGCTTATATTAGCCATAGGCTGTATCTCTGGTATGCCAAATGAAAGGACCGTGTTCCTTTAACCTCTTCACTGTAACCGTACCGTAAATCACCTCACTTTATTTTTAAGCTAGCTTCATATTTCATTGCTTAAAACAATAGCTCCACAATGCACAGCATTCAATGTGGCTTTGCAGCTGCTCTCGGGCGCAAGAGGCAATTTTCTTTAGTTGCATGCTGACATGAAGAAAAGTAATATAATTATAGAGAGGACATGCATTATTCTCAGCACCGGCCTGCACTTTAGAAAAACAAACAATTCCATTGTGGAATTACATAGCTATAGCTTTCACTGGGTGCATGTAAACGTCGGGCAAGACATCACCCATGCAAACATGAACGACAAATACAGGAAACATCTCTGTTAGTGCCAACTCCATTTATTCATAATGTAGATCATACAGATACCTACAGCCTAGAATGTTAATATACTGTATGTGAATCCACATGAAAAGGGTTATTTGCTTCCTCCAATGCAATATAATGGAATTATTTTGGCCTATTGCGTTGGAGTAAGCAAATAGCAATCTCTCTCCTTACCCCTTAAACATATCTACATGCGTACTCTGTAATACAGAGGCTAATATTATACCTAAACATTCAATATTCACCTAGCTTCTCTGTAAGAACTGCTGCCTTCCTTCGGCTGGATTTCCTTGCTGTGTAGTGTGTAGCTCTAAGACGGAGCAGGAAGTCACAGTCAGGTATTTCCTGCAGGCTTTAGGTCACCTTTGAGCAGAGGTCACCGACAACAGCAGCCGGTGTAGTATATGGAACAGTACAGTTGCAACAGCCAATCACTACCTCAGGAGGGTTCAATGGATGTGGGCGGTTACGGGGTGTGCAGTAAGGGCAGTGGTATCGTAGCTGTAATGTAAGAGGCTCATTAAAAAGAGTTACAGCAACAGTTGGTTCAGTCTCCGTTGTCAATGCGTTTCTTAAGTGCATACAAGAGCACGACAGCCGGGACTTCTTTTTATTAACAAGACGTCCTGTGTGCGTGTGCGTGTGCAGGTGTGTGCATGTATGCATGTATGTGTGTGCATGTGTGAGAGACGAAGCGATTGAGTAGCTTTGCATACGTCTGTGTGCCTGTTTGATGCACGAATGTGTGATGTGCTTGCTTGTGCTGCCTTTGGTGAGACTGTCGAACAGTAGCTGTGTGTTTTATGTCCGCGTTGCCCTAATGAAGCTCAGACGCTGCAGGTTTTTGATGTGCTCCTGAGTCCTGACACAACCGTCTCAGGCTCTGCTTCCTTACTTCAAAGCTCTGCCTACTTAGATCTTGGGTTTAATATAGTTAGCGGGCTGCCAGCATGGTAATTGGGTGACAGGTGACAAATCACAGGCGACGCCTTCATCTCTGTGAATGTGGCTAACCAGTCAGAGGTATCTTAAAAAGCCCCGTGGCATGGTGTCTATTTCTGATAACACTGTGCACGCACAAGCACTGGAATCAAGGAAAGCCTGCTTACTGATCAGTGGATATGGTTTCTTTTTGTATACATAGCCTGGTGTTTGTTTGTTTGTTTATTATTGTCTTTAACAGTGTTAGGCGTGACTACATGTATATTGAAAAAAGACCATTGGTTGCACACATGTACACACACCACGTGTTCTAGTATGTGTCTCAATCTGTATCGCCTTAACCACGCTGTCAATCACACTTCACGTATTGAGTTCACAAACGCAAGCTTCACGTCTGCAAGTGGAACAGAGAGAGATGATGCATGGAATCCAAGAAGTACTCTGACAGCAACAATAATGTTGTTTTGACTTTGCTGAGTGTCTGTGTTTTGAGGAAATTGTACCTGTGAGATCACGTCGATCTCACAGGTGTGTGGACATTACCTGCCTAAATGCACAGCGAAGGTGAAAGATGGCCCCCTACACTCACACAGCCTCAAAGTGCAGCTGTAGACGCTTCACACATAACTGTGAGCTTCAGAATGCCTTTGTGTGTATATGTGGGTTTAGGACTTATCTGCCACTGCCATTTCATCTCTTGCTATAAGGCAGATTTACAGATCACTACATGGGCTTCTGTCTGTCCCTTGTCTCCTCTTACTAACCCATAGAGGCAGAAACATATGTATTAAGCCGACTCTGAAAGCATTAGTATTCCTCTGGGAGTTAAGTGCTTTGTCTGAGACCTTCTTTGTCCTGCAGTCATTAAAGCAAGATGCGCCAATTACAGTTCAGACTTCGGCAATCAAGTTTTACGGCAAGACCACTTTCATTATACTTGTCTGCCTGCCCATTCGCTGGGTAAAATGAATGTCTCCGGCAGGAATGAGTTAGCAAGCGCATTGATTTCTCCTCTAAAGCACTCAAGCATGCATTTGTTACTGTCTTAAATGACAATATGCACCGTTGTGAGTGAACACAGACCCACCCTTTCCCACTTTGATCATGGCTGTAATGGCGCAATGATGACATAAATAGATGGCTGTAACTGAAGCAATATTGTCATATGTACCGAACCTTTCGCATATAAGTAAAAACAATAACTTCAACAAGCGTGGGTGATAACAGAATTACATGTTGATCAAAGACAAGCCTGCACTAAACTGCAGGTTCTGGCAATCAGATTTTATCTATCAAAATTCACTTGACTTGGCTGACTGTGTGCCCTGGGCTTTCTGTCTGGCCACAATTTATAGGGTTTCTTCTGCGATGAGATTAGAGCCAAATCTCACCACAAATGTGCCCATCCTCATGTTTATGAAACACACCATGAAAGCTTTTATAAATGGTGTGGCATACTGGAATTTATTTTAACTGCATAATAAACCTTCATGGCTTTTTTTTTTCTTTTTTTTATATCCCACTGTAATTGGTTAGTGAAAAATTGATACCACGTGTCTATTCAACCTGAATTTTCCAATCACAACCATCCTTTGCTTGATCCAATCAAATGTGGTCTAAAGATTTACTTTATCAAAAAGTTAGTTACTACGTTGAATAATGCTTTAATCTAGTATTATGTTTAGAAAACTTGAAAGCCTTTTGAAACAGGTTTTTATCTTCTACCTCTTATCTGATACAAAGCTAATTGTTTACTGTAAAGTAAATGGGCTTATTAAGTGCCTCTAACAGAAGAAAATGTTAAGGAACCCTGGTGAGGTTTAGAAATTATTTGGGTCATATTTATTCCTGGTAGGATGTGTAGGGGAAGCCTTCTAGGGTATTTTCAGTCAGAATCACACCCATGAGCCAAGTCTTGTAGCAGTAACAGATGTAGCTGCATGCATGCAGAAATCCAGACACTTGGTCACACGTGGTTTGCTGACATTATTTTATTTAAAATATACAATATGATAAAATCATGTTTATTCATCCTTGAAAGATACATGATACCATGTTGAAATTGCTTCAATGTGCAGAGAGAGAGAGAGAGAAATAGAGAGAGAGAGAGAGAGAGAGAGAGAGAGAGAGAGAGAGAGAGAGAGAGAGAGAGAGAGAGAGAGAGAGAGAGATATAGAGAGAGAGAGAGAGAGAGAGAGAGAGAGAGAGAGAGAGAGAGAGAGAGAGAGAGAGAGAGAGATGCATACTAAATGTAAATCATTGGGGTTAGGGGTGCAGTATTTCATATAATTAGGGTGACTTTGTGAACTTGGCTTCATGATAAGCACTCCCAGCAGACTAAACATCTGGAAGAAAGACCCCATAGATTCTACATTTCACCCACGTAAACTATATACCAAGATGGCAACTCAAGTCCGGTTGTTCTGTAATAACAATAGTATATCTGTTACAATTACCTTTATCTAGTGGGGAGTTAATATACTGGACCATTAGAGCTTTCTAGATAAGAAACAGAACTGACAATTTTATAAGAATACCTAACTGCGTGCTTTCTACATCAGAACAAATCTACAGGACGCACAGCAGAATAACATGCTGATTTAACTTTTAAATGTTAAATCAGTGCTGACTTTTCTGTAATGTATACGGTTGAGATCAATTATATTCAGACACCCTTTAAGTTTCTGTGTAATTTCACTCAGTATTGCAATAGGCATACCTTAAAGATTTTTACCACCACAATGCATAGCATATTATATTTAGCTGTGTTTCAAGGGGCAAGCATGTGTAGGCAGCCTAATTCATCATATACCATGTGATGTGATGTATTATTTGGATGTACAAAGGAACTGCAATATCCTGTTCCCTCACTGGGCCCAATATTGAGCCGTGGTGGCCCCTTCACAAGGGCCTGAGTGCTCCTGAAACTAAGCCCCAGGCTTTCAGAGGCTGGGATACGAGTTGTATCTGTGTGGTTGTTAGCCATGCAGTCTATCAGAGAATCCGTAAAAAGGCATCGCACAGCCTAATGGTTTGCCTCTTTTTAGAATGCTGGGGGTAGTGTTTCTCATATAGGCATAGGCCTAATGTGTCTCAATGGCACTCCCATCCTAAGTTTATTGGACCGTTTTCTCTCGTGTTTCTCTCTGTGTAATTCTGTTGAAATGTAGTTTATCGTATGTCTGTCATATGTTAATATGAATAGCCTACATTCAGTCTCATTAGTTCACCTCCCCGAGTTCACATCGCAAAACCTTTGGCCGCAGGCAACGTTATGTAAAATTAAAAATTATTTAATTGAGCGAAGCAACTTTCCGTGAAAAGCAAATGGAAATAAGCGGTATGAAACAATTCTAAATCATTTCACAAAGAGTTCTTTCAAATCCTGTTGGCACCTTCGTAAAGTTAAATCTCTGCTGACGGCATGTCATATAAAACTAAACCAGAACAGAAGTATTTCGCAAAGCATCCATGATCCATGGTCTGAATCCAGACCCTCAGCCATTGCCTACATTTTTATGGAACAAGCAAAGTTTGTATTAGTCCTACTTTATGGCATACTTGGTGCATTATATTTCTACATTTTATTAGGCTAAACACGGATAGGTTAAAAACAAGTCTGAAACTGTGTCTTTTTCCATTTAAAACCAATGCATAGATTCCTAATGACACCTGGCTGGCAGGTTCCAAGCAGCACACCTATATAAAGTGAGGCCCTGTCTGTCTGTCTGTCTGTCTGTCACAAGCCTGGTAATCCCACCTCCTCCCCTGTCGTAGCCACTGTTACCTTGGGAGCGGGGAGAAACTACACACACATCCTCTGCCCCTCTGGTTGGCTGCTAGCAGCCCGACGTACACCACCATAGGAATGTGTGGTAATATATAACTTTATCGTTTTTTTTTCCAGACTGTTGTTTTTTCAAGCGGGACAACATTGCACGGCTTTGTCTGTAGTAGGCTATGATCGGGCTTTTTAGAGGCCGATAACGGACCGTGAAATGTCTCAACAACCGCGGGTCGTTCAACTCTCTGCCTCGTCTCTGGCGCTGGTCTTCGCTAAGGACGAGGAGAGCTCCCACGCCAACACGAACACCACCGCGAATGGACAGGAGATTTTCGCGGAATTCAAAGCGCAGAACTTGCGCAGCTTCTGGAATAAAAGACTTGTCAAGGCTGTGGCTGAAGTTCACTTTCAAGGATGGATGGAAAACCTAGTGCTTTTTGTCCAGGGAAACGCCAATAACTTGGAGGTGTTGCGTGAGGCATGGATGCGTAGGGCATTGAGGTCACCTAAAGGATTTGTTATCAGAGCAGTAGGTAAGTTATATTTTACACTGAAACGGTGAAACAAATAACACTATAGCCATTGTTTTATTCGAGTAAACAAACATGTTATAGGCTAGCGTGTAGACTAAAAGGAGCAGCTTGTTTTAGCTACTTTGTATTGTAACTTACAGAGACAGCCTCAAAGCAATAAAGCCTCCAAACACAGGACTTAACACCTCACAGAGTAGTAGCCTGGGTATAGTTCAACAGTTACAATCATCGAATGTGATTATGTGATTTTCTTGTCTCAGCTCCCGACTTAGCCCAAGGAAAATAATATAATAACAGCGATCTTATCATTCATTCATGCATTAATTAATTCATTCATTCATTAATTCATTCATTCATGTGTTTCCACCACTTTACATTCTTACGAGTTACTGTAACAAAGGGACACCATTCCGATAATTCACTTTATTCTATTACTGAACATTTGGGTGCATTGTGCCCAGTGTCACAAGATCTTATTCAAAACATTACACATGGAGAACTGCCCATTCCACAAATATTGTGATATAATTAAAACATCGATATCAGAGATATCAAATTAAAGATGAACCGGTTAATCTGACCTGCCTTCCTTGCACAGGTTTGGATGTCCATTCTCTTGATTGGACATCATTCTACAGTCTCTACAACTGACCAATTGTAGCCTATGTTTACCAAAGCTTGTTAACAACCAGTTTAACATGACTATACTTTTCCCTTTCTCACTTTTACTTCAAATGGGCTAGAGTGTTTAGCTAAAAAGAAACATTAAATGGAAACAAACTTCCTATAGCATGATCTCATGGACTGTAAGCGCATGACATAAACAGCTGCTTGAGGAAATAACAATCCTGTGGGATTTTAGACCATAGTTATATTAAGTAGGAAGATTCAACAGGTTAGCCGCAATTCCTCTACTGCTTTACAAGTAAAATAGCTGCTTTACAAGTACAATAGCAGCCAGTTTAAGTAAAATATAAGGATGCAGAGTTTGTGACATAACACACCACTTTTTGTTCAGAATCAGACAAATGTGGGTTCTGATGACTGGGTCAGTGGTTAATTCCCCCCCCCCCCCCCCCCCCTGATAGCCTACCTGCCTATTAGCTGCTAGTGTTCCACAGCTGTTAGATGTGCAAGGAGAAGGAACGTGGAACATAGGAATGTGAGGGAGCAGAAAAGACCACACAGGGGGAGACCTTTGAGGGAATTGGGAGGGGGTGGGCACAGCCTTGACATGAGTCAAAGGTATGTTCCTATACCAAATCTTCAACTCAGCACAAATGTTCATGCGCACACACAAACAAACACCATGCGTAGCAAAAGTGAGGTTTGTTTTTACAGCCCGTATACACAATTAATTAGCCTGGTGTGTAGTCAGGCGCAAGGCTGGCATCATTGCGGCCATTAGCCCAGGCTTCATGCCGGGGAAACGTGTGTGTTTAACACTTGTGTTCTCTAAACAAATGTGTCTGTCAACAAGGCACCTCCTCAATGTCCTAACAAAGTTGCCAGCTCACACCCTGGTGATTTGTATGGAAATGAGTCTCAGCAGGTTGCTAGCGTGGTTTACTGCCTCCTGGCTGGGAGTTGGGCAGTGAATCACTGCTCAACTGGGTGTCCAGCACCTTGATAGTTCTGCTGCCCGGCCTTTCAGGATTAATGTCTCTCTATTTCACGGTCATTGAAGGACTATAGAGGACAGGCGCCCTGAAATCTCGGGCGATAATAAGAAGGCCTTGACATTGTACAGATATAAATAGGATGGCTGGAAATTGGAGATGTTATGAGTTATGGGCTATTGCGACCTTTAAAAGGTCAATTTCCTTCCTCTGGCCAGAATGCTTGAGGTAGCAAGTTTACTGATGTGGACTGGATATGTTATTCAGCGTAAGGAAATGAAGGAGGAAATGTGGTATGTTTTGGGTTAGCATGTTGGAGAAAGAGACACACAGGGAGATAGATGGTATAGCTAAAAGCACAGGGCACAGACAAATGAACTAGGTCGCGGTGATTCATCATGAAGTTCCCTGGTTCTCGCAGCCTGGTTATCAGTGCTAATGGAAGAATGAAGACAGAAAGGACTAGGCCTGTCGGCCCCATATGGTTAGGGGCATGTGAGGAGGAGATTTGTGAGAGGTGGGGGTTGACGGCGGAAGGGGTTTGTCGTGAGGTTAGGGGGAGGTAAGCGGAGAGCGGTGAGTTAGCATGAACAGACTTCGTTGTTGTCATAGCAGCAAAGGGCGCCACTGGCTCTAGAGCTCTGTTTCGAGTCACGGATGTCTCCGGGCTGTTTCTCATGGTTTCTTTCTCTTAATACAACCACCTTGCCCCATTTCATACTAAGACACTTTTGTCAAGACGTTATTAACAGCCTGTAATTACTGTTACATGTTGGATTCAGTTCATCAAAGAGTCTTGCGGTAGTTGACATCATTATTGCAGCGATAGGCAACACCACCATTCTTTCAGTCTTTCTGTATGGCCATCCATCTCCTAATGGATGGGCCATCAACATTGTTTTGCTGCTCTCCTGTTGAAACCAGAGACATCCCTTGTAATGACTGTTGTTAGCGGGGCTATACAATATTTAGAGTGTTAGTATTGTGTCTGGTGAAGGCAGATCAGGGTCACCACCATCAGCTAAAACATTTATATTGACTCAGCCATCAATGTAACACGGTGTTCTGTATCCTCCTACTGTCATCCTCATCCACCTGACTATTCTTGTTTTTGTGGGCTGGAAAATGGTTTGAATCTGGAGTCAAAAAATAACCCTTTGACCGGGCTTCATGCTTCTCTGGCTGGTCCTAAACACTGCTGATGGTATGCATAGCTATGTGGTATTTTTCAGGCTCCGTCCTATATAAATAATGTCTCCTTTAGCTTGCTGTACCATAAGGTGGTGAAGCATTCCTGAAATGCTTCATTTACTCCTGAGATCATTTCCTGAGCTCAGGCTCAGAGGACCTCATTTTGTCCCTGTACTTTCTTTTTTAACGTAAAGGTGTTTTATTTTTACACAGTGGGTGTCTCCTTTCATGAGGGTATTTTGTCAAAGTCCCAACGCTTTCTGCAAATGGCCATAACTCTTCCAGATGTTTGCTTATTAGTCATGACACCCCTTGCAGAGACATACTAAGGTTAAACGGCCCACCCTGTCCTGACTAAGCTGAATGGGTCAAAGGTTGCAACCTCTTTGCTAACTAGCCCCCCCCCCCCACCCCCCACCCCACTCTCCAGGTGTTTCTTAACCTGGATCGTGTCTTTTAGGGTTCTTTCTTTTCTTTCTTCAGCGTTCTATCTTTTACCGAATACCTATTTAGATTCAACCAAAGACTCACTCACTGTCTCACTCACTCACTGACTGTCTCACTCACTCACTCAATCACTTACTCACTCACACACTCACTCACTCACTCACTCACTACATGAAGAAGAGGCTTTGCTTATACTAATGGTGAAGTGATTATTTTGGCAAACTGTGCCACTGTATTATTTACAAGCTATTGTCAGCAAGTTCATGATATTGTTATACTGCTATAGTAGCACATCCATGATTGCTTGGCAAGTAGCTACAATATAATAAATGGTTCCTCACTTGAACCTATAATACGTTCTCTTTTACACTTGGTCCGACTTTCAAATGTCGAATGACAGCAGCTGCTAAGGTTTAATTTCTCATAATAATACCAGCGGAATGTTTTTGTAGGAAACCACCAAGCGCCCAGTATACCCTGCCAAGTATAGGTTAAACTTTATCACAGCTTTACTGGACCAGAGGAGCCGTAATTTAATTCATCCTAAATAAACAGCCGCCTAAAACCTAGTTCCATTTGAATGTAAACAGTTACAATATGACACTGTGGATTTAAGAGCAGCCGCTATAATTTACAGCGGAATTATTATATTACACTCGGACATTATTGTTTTTGTTTTCATCCACAAATTAATAGTTATGTGACATGATGTTTATCTAGGTTTTAGTCTTGCTACACAAACTGAAACAGACTGAAAAAAAAATGTGATTGCTTGGCTGGCCGTTTATATGCCATTATTTCCAGTAGGCCTAAGTGAGTGAGGATACACAGACAGGTGTGTGTGTGTGTGCATGTGCATGTGCATGTGCATGTGCAGCTGTGTTACATTTAATAAGTCTCATGCGTGCAAGTGTCTCACGGCCCATAATTTGTTAGCCACATCCTTTCCCATTGAGCAGGAAGCAAATCAGACAAGCCAGCATCTTTATTGACCCACATATTGAGCTAGC
Organism: Amblyopsis rosae; assembly: GCA_025399935.1. Lineage (NCBI taxonomy): Eukaryota > Metazoa > Chordata > Actinopteri > Percopsiformes > Amblyopsidae > Amblyopsis > Amblyopsis rosae. The sequence goes on along the minus strand of JAODTR010000007.1, from coordinate 2,849,609 downwards.
CCATAGCGGTGGACCGGTGCCAGCAATAACAGATGAGTGGGTTCCTCTATATCCCTCAGCTTATACACCCTGTCAGCAGCAGCCTGAACTGCCCTCGCGGGATTTGTCTTTATTCACTCTCTAGTCAGCCATTGGGGTCGAAGCAGAGGCAATATAACCCATGCGCTCACTATGCAATGGAGGCCTAAAATATAGGCTACGCTAAATGCACTGAAATGCAACGAACGTACAGTATATGAGGCTGAGTGATCGAACGTAGACCATTTTCTGGGAAATTCATGGTTCAGTTTAAAAAGTTAACTAAACGTAGCAAACGCTCGAGCACCCAATATTAGGCCATTATATCTGACATTACTATAAATGTTTAGTTTCCTGGCAGGATGTTTTCATTACTTGACTCTCTACTGATAATAGAGCGGCTCTGTGATAGCGCGCCACCACTTTATTGCATTAAGAGACTGAAAAGTACCGTGAAAAGAAAGCTACGCTGACCAGATGTAAGGCGTCTGGAGGCTGCAGGCCTCTGTCCGAAACACTGGGACAACAAACCAAGGAAATCGTGTGCAGCTCCATCTGGGCTAAGCAGCAGGAAATGGCTTTCGTCTGTGCCCAACACTGGCCATCACGCTTGATTAAGGGGTGTGGGATTGCTGCAAAGGATGGCCCCTCTTCAATTGTGTGTATGTGCGTTCAAACACATTCTTGTGATTGGGTGTTAGTGGGGAGAAAATAAGCCGCTTTGGTGTAGGCTGCTTAAAACACCTGGAACTTCTAAATATTGGCGATAAAAGGAAGCTTGTGAAACTTAATCCCCTGCCTGTTCCTAGACCTGGTAGTCTTTAGGCCGGGAACGTGGGCCACAAAACAATTACACCACCCAATGCAACCCTACAGGTCCCCTAAGGACAAAACAACACTGCAAGAGAATGCTTTCTGTTGTCTTCTGTATTTGAGGTTCTGATCATTGCAGCATTGATGTTGGTCTGCCAATATACAAAGGAGGACAGTTGCTCCCTTGGCCGAATAACATCTACTGTGTTTCAGCATGCTCCCAAGTCATGCCTTTCATTTCCTGCAGCCACACAGAATAATGCTGGCACCACATGCGGTGATGATATCGGATTACATGCTGCACTTTGGGCCATAGAAGAAAATACAGGTCTGTCTCCCTTCATATTGTCATCAGTCTTCAGTCAAACACCTGGTCAGCCTTGCGTCTTTTTCCCATGGCCGTGAAAGCAGGGCTTTTTGTGTCTGTTTGCAGTCAGGCCATTTCATTGTGAGTGACCCAAATAAAGTTTATCTTGAGATAAATCGTGCTTTGGCCTACTGAAAGTGTTTTTATGTGTATTCTGTACCTAGCATTCAAATGCATAGATCAATAAAAAGAGTTCTTAACCAACTTGAAGCTTTCATCGTTGAATTTAATAAGTGCGTGTGCTGTAGCAGATGAGGCAGGTACTACTCCTCCCCAAATGGAAATGAAGTAACAACAATAACATAACACATTGCTCATTGCATTGGAAACATTAAACATTAGCCATGGATAAAAAATACAGAACATTTCAAACCTATTCCTTGATACAGTAATTACAAAACGATAATAATGAACAATTAATAATTAACCTTTTAATTTAACTTTGTATTTCGCTGTTAATTCGCTGTCTCAGTTGTGTGTAGCCCAGAGATACCCATTAACAACAGGAACATTTTGCACATATTAATTTTTGTGCAGCACATGCTTATTTAATTAAAATATAAATGTATCTTAATATACATATAGCAATATTAAATAAAAACTATTAAAAACTATTCCGCTTCTATCAAAGGATTCATGCAAAAACCCCTCCTTGGGTAATTGCCAATTAATCTCAATCAGGCTGCCATGCCAACAAGCTACTCCTTCAAGCTGTGATACAATAAAGGCACAGTCTAAATATTGCTCTTTCCTTCACACGTCTCATTAAATGTTTAAAGAAAGATGTTCTATAGTGCTGAATCCTATAACATTGGCATGTAACCACTCCTAAATTATTCTGCTAAACCTGCTGACTCACTTTATACTAATTGCACAGAATGTTTTTAAGTGAGTTCTAGATATGGGCCATATATTAAATCCAATGATGAAGCAAACACCAAGCAGCTGATTATTATCAACTGCTATTGCATTTGAAACAGTGCTTAATACAGAGGGGAGAAAGTAGGCATACTGCTGTGCTAAGCCTTGTCAGGCAACACTGTTAAGTGTGCTTGCTTGTTGGGCCTAATAGGCTCTGTGACGGGATCTTTTCACTTGTTTTATTAGCCTATTTTACTGCAGGGTGTATGAGTGTTCCATGCAGGCCAAAGCCACTATTTGTGAAGGCCATGGGAAGCTTGATGCTCAACTCACCCTCAAATACACACACACACAAAAGGGGGAGGGTATGTTAGAGCAGAAGCCTTCGGGTGCAGAAAGGGGAAGACCAAAACAAAGGAAATGGTAGCAGGATTGACGGGCGTGGCACCGATAATGACGGCTGACGTGGCGGCCAGTTACGGCTCAATGTGCGACATTGTGTCAAGCAGAGATTTCGCTTAGGTCTTCCACTGGATTGAGCTTGTGCCCGAGTGTGTGAATGTGTCACATTGTTTCACCACGAGATGTAAGATAGGCTAGAACGTTTCCCTTTTACAGTAGCATGCGGATTCAATGATGCCTGTCCTTGTTGGGATTTCACTCAGTTGGGACTGAGTGAGGCTGGGTCTTTGCAGTTAAGCCAAATTCATGCTGAATGCCTTACAGTGTCTGTAATAAGGAAGATAGGAGATTAGCTTGTATTCTTATCCAGCCCATATATATTCAAATTAGGATGAATGGGGTAGATAAGGTGTGTGTGTGTGCGTGTGCGTGCGTGTGTGTGCGCGTGCTTGTGTATTTTCCGAGATAAACAGTAGGACCAGGCTTGACTTTTCAATTTCATCTTCCCATGATAGGATGGAGGTGGAAGGTAAATTACTTAATTCTACTACTCTGAGCTCACGATGTTCCTTCTGCAGTGTTTCTGTTCCCTCAAAAGCGCTGAATGTGTTGTATATTGCAGAAGTCCATGTGGATTTATGATTAACACTGACGGAGTGACCTTTCCAACCCAGTTAGAGTTGTAACGGCACTTCCCTATTTTTCACCGTGGGCAGCAATCGGCTTCGCTTCACTTCTCTTTCTTCCTTGTGAACCTGGTCTCATCTCCCACATCGTAACCCTTCTACTTGTTTGGCTGTGACCACAGAAAGCACATTCCATTCTGCTTCTATGGTGAGCACAATCAAGACCAATTTGTAATCAAAGCTGATTGACGAGTTAGAAACCGGTACATCCAGTACACCCCTGCCAAAGGTTAGAGTGACGTTTTGATGTAGGAATAGACAGTGCTACTGTCTTTGGACACGGTGGGAACATTGTTTTGATTGATGAGAAGCAACAGGTTTTCTGTATACCGTGTAGGGAAATGTAATTTCATGTCAGAAATGTGAAGTATTACTGGTTATGGAGTGGCTGTGACTCCCCAAAACAAGTTACGAGTGCCATCTTTAACTTGCCCGAACAGGGGCCTTGTTGGCTGTGTTAACTCCGCCCGTCTATTTCTCTCCCATCTCCTTGTGGCCCAGGGTTCTGTTGCCATGGCACCCAGGAGTGTATTCACTCTGTGTTGTATGACAAAGGGTGTAATGTCCGTGGCTTCAATCTTAGGTTACATGAACACAGAGTTCTGTTCCCCCTGGAGAGTAGGAGACGATTTCCACGGTGAACCCCATTGGCGGTCACGCCTCCTAATGTTAGATTTAATAATCTCCTCTTCCGGCCTGTCCTCCCACTATACCAGCTTCAATTTTCACCTGGGTTTGTTGACAGAGACACTGATTTAGTTTGGACATATTTCTCTCTTGTGCCTACCTGTGTTGTTAGTCTGGGTATTCCCTCCTTCCTTTGCAAGGTGGGTGTGACAGACAGCTCTGAATAAAACGGCACATTGGACCCGCACTTGCTTTAACCTACTTCTTTTTCTTTTCTTCTTTCATAAGAATGGAAGTCTCAGAGAGGATATCCTGCTAATACAAACCTCCCCCTCCAACCCAATAATCACACGGCCACAACGTTGGGAGGAGCTCATTGGCTGACTCCTTAGCAAAGCTGTCTTTCTGTAAAGAGGCCTAGCGTGACATTTCCTAACTGCCCTCCTCAGCTTGTCAATAATCGACATTACATTTTAGGTATTCATTTATAATCTGTCCCCTCCACTGATCTCCCTAGTGGGCAGGCTGAGGTTGTCTTGTGTTGGGTGTCAACAGAAGTAAGGGGTGGCAGCTAAGCAGACTGCAGGGCAGACGTTACTATAGGAACTCAACAACAATGGCGAGCAAATGCAATGATTCAAATGCACATACCACTCAGGCTGTCATTGAGGCATCCAACCCAAGATTTATAGTCCGATAAAGGTTTTGTGTGAGAGCTGGAGATGAGCAGATGTTTTATTATAATTTTTCTACAATCTCAGATTTAGCCTGAGCCTATTGTAGAGCTACTAAGTAACTATAGTGAAATAATAACTGAAACATTTGATATGCCTTAGACAAAAGTCTTATGTTATAATTGTGTTATTATGTTATAATTGTGTTATTACAGTGAAAAATGTAATCTTTGTTAAATATTAATTGACTGACAGGTTATTGGGCTTTGTGTATTGTTTGTGTATGCATGTGCTATAACATGGCAGTTTTTTGATTAGTGGTTTATTTTCCCTGCTTCAGACTTAAGTGGTTCAAGTGTGAGGGTTGTAAATGTTTACTTTATAGGGAGTGTGAGCTTGCCAGTGCGTGTGAATGCCCTGGGGTTGATGGGAGAATCACTCGGTCACACACGCCACATGTTGGAGCATAAACCTGGATTCACACATTTACACGTTAAGCTTTGTTGTCAACATGACTGAACATTTCCTGGGTTGTCTGCAAAATGTTAACATCAAGAAAAGCCCCCTGCATTAACTGTATAGGATGGACACTTTCTGCAAGAATCATATATTTGAATGCTGGTTTTGTTTTTGGTATGTTGTCTAATAAGTCACCATCTCTGGTATTTTCTTACACTTTCTGTTGGATGACTTTTACATTTAGGTGCAAATAAACAAAATATTGAAAACACATTATTAAGAACTGAACATGTCTATTTAGAGACACATAATTAACGGGTATTTGTTCTTTTCTCTATCCGATTCAACCACGTGTCCTGCAAAGTGTAGCTGATTAACTGAAAGCAATTTTCCAGTCCTCTGAGTAAGGTCCTGTTCATGCCCTTGTGTCTGCAGCTGTTATTTTCTCACAGTTGAACCATTAGAGGGTATCCGGAGTTCTCAACCCATCCCACTTGCTAGACAGTCATTAGAATCACCAAATGGCTGGCGATTTATCAAATGGGGATATCCCTGTGCATGGACATTTGATATAACACTCAACAAAGCAGCTGTGTGTTTGTTGATGTTCAAACAGCCTTTATCTTTTATTTTTTCCCAAATGGTTTGCAAATAATTCGCCACAGAGAAATAAGTTACTGAGGTTGAACAGTCATGCAGGTGGAATACGGTCCTTTTCTGAGACATTAGACAGTATTTATGTTATATCTATCCCTTCTTCAGAGGAGGACTCACAATATCAAACATAGTTCCTAAACCATTGCCAAGCGGAGACAAATAACTGCAGTTTTCACAATTCAATTGAATGATTTATGTGACTGTTGAAGGTGTCTGTCTTTGGTAAGGAGAAGAAACAGCTTGTAAATGATTGGTGTATTTAAAACAAAGATTTGCCCCTGAGAAAAGGAGATGACGGTTTCCCCATTGAAGCTTCTTTTATGATTTCAAAAGCTCAATGGTTTCTTTGTGACGGGCTCCCATAGTTTGTGAATGTATCAACCCTTGACTGACAGATTGGTGGGGTGATTTTAATGTTAGCTGTATGGTACGGTATATGGAGCATCCTCTGTGATGTTTTTAGAAGGACAATGTTCTCCAAGATTTTCTCCTATTCGCTCTCTCTGAGCATTTATCTTTCCGTTTATTTAGCTCAGTGTGTCGGTGTAAGGGCACCTCCAGACTCACACGGCTCTGGGATATAGGGGGTCAGGATATCTGATCTGCCCAGTAGACAGACGTGTGGTCATTTTTGTGGGAGTAATGGAATTCTGTGGTCTGTCCCAGTATACACAGAATTTCAATGGTAGTCAGGCATGACTCACATAACCTACATAAATAGACCACCCCTGTCATGATTTACAAGGTGGCTAGAAAAGGAATGTTAACTTCGGTTCATTTGATTATTTACACTGGGAAGGAATTATCTCTTTTCCCAGGTGAGTTTATGTTTATTACAGAAGGCCACATGTTGCACCCATTAACATCTGTGTGTGTGTGTGTATTTTAGGTGACTTGTCCCCAGTTCAGATGTCACCAGTCCCCCAGTCCCAGTTTATCCCATTGGCTGAGGTTTTGTGCTGTGTCATCTCAGATATGAACTCCTCACACATCACTGTGAACCAGGAGACACTCATCAACCACATGAGCAAAGCTCATCCAGGTGCAGAGAGGAACCCTTTCCATTATACACTGTATATGCGCAAAGAAACTGGTGTCCTGTCTTGTAATGTGAACCCTTTATTTGTTAGTTGTGATATTCCTATATCTAACCGCCAACATGTTTCTCTGTCTCCATCCCAGGCATGACTATGCCTACTCAGGACATCTTGTACAACGCTCTCGGTGCTTTAATAAAGGATCGTAAGGTTTACCACACAGGGGAGGGTTACTTCATTGTCACGCCACAGACCTACTTCATCACCAACAGCGTGGTCCGGGAGAAGATCTGGTGGACCTCTGGATCAGGGGACGAGCCTCCCTCACCTCCTCAGATCACCTACCTGTTAAGCAATGAGGCCTGCATGGAGAACGCCCAGACTCCATTGGTGGCCCACTGCAGATCGTGCAGCTGCTTCGCGCCGCCCCAAGCATCTGCTAACGTTAACAGCGACACCATAGCAGCCCCTATTCCTCTCTCCACGGTCCCAGACCAGCAATCTGTTACAGTATCCATCAGCGAGTGCACAGGCAAGAGCTTGAAGTGGCCTCGTCCTTCAGACCACAAACCCACGGTGGCCCATCAGTCCACCTCCACGGCAGTCGACTGCCAGGCCAGTGACGTTAGCAAAGCCTCAGCCACAAGTAACACCGTGAGCCGCAAAGACAAAGACAAAGACAAAGACAACAAGTCGGGACGGAAATTTGGGCTCAGTCTCTTCCGGAGGAATGGAGGGAAAAAAGAGAAACCCAAAAAGGAGTATGCCTCATTTTCAGGACAGTTCCCACCAGAGGAGTGGCCGGTAAGGGACGAAGACGATCTGAATAATTTACCTCGTGACCTGGAGCATGCCATCATCAAACGGATAAACCCGGAACTTACCGTTGACAACCTGACCCGCCACACAGTCCTCATGAAGAAGCTGGAGGAGAGAGGGGACAAGGTCAGCAGGGTGTTGGACAGGGGCCTGGACAGGGGCGACAGGGGAGTAGATAAGGGAATGTCAACCGAGATACTGACTTTCTCCAAACCGAGACACCGTCATGTCCCCAAGACAGGGGCAGCAAGGAGATCTGCCCCTAAGGCTTCTCGCAGCAAAAGGAGAGCCCACCTGTCCAAGGAGAAGCAACGGGACAAAGATAGGGAAAGGGTTAAGAGTAAAGGCCCCATTTGTGGAGAGGAACACCCAGAAGAGGAAGACTCGGCCCCCTCTCAGATCAGACCAGAAGGCCACGTGGATAACCCAGTGGAGAGAGAGGAGGCTGGAGTCGTAGAGGGGAGGTGCCTCTACAAGAAACGCATCGACAACCCTTTCCACGCTCAGCCAGTCAAGGGCACAGCACATACTACTGTGCCTGACACCGTCAGCAGGGAGCACAGGAGGCGAGATGCAAAGGAGGACAAGACATCTGGGGCAGGGAAGAGAGAACGGACGGGACACCGCTCCAAGTCATGGGACCCGCATCGAGCCAGCGTGATCGCAGCCGAAGGAGAGAAAACGGGGAAATCCCGCACTTCCGAGGACAGGTGTGACTGTCTCCCTATGAGGGGTGTTATTGCGGAAGACCAAACAGATACGAAGCGCAGCCGAGAGCTGCCATCAGACTATAGCGCAGCCTATCCCCAAAGCAGCACGTTGAGGGTTGACGACAAGATCCGTCACCAGAGAGAGGGGAGGCGCACTGAGTCATGGGAGAGAGAGGAAACACAGGGAGCGTTACAGGAGCCACATTACAGAGGTGTAACAGACAACAGGCATCAGTTAAGACAGACTACAGATCATGGCCTAACTAACAGTCAAATACATGTGAATACTGATGTCTGCCTCCCTTCTCCCACATATGATTCAGTTACAAAACATTCATACAAGCCAGGCACGGCCTGGCCTAAGCCTTCACTCCAGCGGAAACACTCCCTTAGACGCACAAACACCCAAGGGGATAACATCGCCAAGCCTGACCTGCTGTCTTCACATCAGCAAGCCTGTAGTCCAGCTGCCAATCATAGCCAACACGAGTCAGGAACAGGTGCCAATGCTAGAGAACAAAGGAACCAAGTCCCGGTTGACAGACACAAGGTGACAAGTGACAGCGCCCTCTTGATGACAGACACAGATTGTTTCATAGAAGATGACCACAGGCTCTTCCAGAAGACAGACGAAGACGAGGATGAAGATGCCTGCAGCTCTTTGTATGTAAATGAGGAGGACATGATGACGCACACTGCTAAAGCATACCAAACAGGTGGCGCCATCTACCATGGCTCTCACACATTTTATGACGAACACAAATTGCAAAACCAAGAAGCCCACATTCACTGTCATAATTCCCTCCCTCACCAGCCTCAAGCTCACACAAACGTTCAAGGCGAATGGGACAACGCGCATACCGAGAGTATTCCCAGCCAGAAGGAGACCAGATGGAGACACCACCATCAGCCCAAGATAACCAGATCACCAGTGGGCCAGAGTGAGCCCAGCCCCAGGCGAGAAACACAGCAGGCTAGAAGCCTGAGCTTTGAGCCCCTGGATGCCCTTGAAGCTGCAGACAGCAGTATCTTCGACTACTGCCAGACCAGTGAGGTGGAATCAGACGCAGAGACCCTACGTAAATCCACCGATGGGGGAGACGGGGAATCTGCTCACTGGGGGGCAGAGGTGGATGAAATGGAGGAAGGAGGAAACGTTGAGAGGGGTGTCCCCCAGAGCCATGGAGCTAGTCCGATCTTGCCCAGTGGAGCCAGAGGGGGAGAGGTTGGAGAGAGCCAGAGCATAACAGGAGACAGTGGTATAGACTCCCCTCGGTGAGTGTTTTCTCTGGTCAGGCAGGTTTACCTACTGTGGTTATGCTCTTAATATATAAGTCACTTCCAAAAAAAGTATAAGACTAGGTCACTTACCACTTCTCAGATACGTACAGATATTTAAATGTTCTATATTTCAACATGAATGTTAGCACAGTGGAACAGGATTATGAAGGACAGTGATAACACTTAAATGGATATGAAAATGGCTTTTGCCCTGAAGCTCAACCCAGCATTTCAACTCTAACACACTACACTATGGAAAAAAAGAAAAAACCATACAGGGAACAGTTAACACCTATGATAGACATCCAGTTCACGGTGGCCCAGTGGCTAGCACTGTGGCCTCACAGCAAGAAGGTCCAGAGTTCAAACCCCAGTCAACCTGGCCTTTCTGTGTGGAGTTTGCATGTTCTCCCTGTGTCTGTGTGGGTTTCCTCTGGGTACTCCAGTTTCCCCCACTATCAAAAAGATGTCAGGTTCACCCTCCAGTCAGTGCTGTTGACCAGACACTGACATCAATCTGGAGTTGGTCCCCAGGTGCCACACAAGTGGCTGCCCACTGCTCCCTTCAGGGATAGGTTAAATGCAGAGAATGAATTTCTCCTAAGGGGGATTCATAAAGGATGATTGTTTGTATAATTGCAGCAGTTTTCATGTTATACTCTCTTTCCTATGTAGGTAGATACAATGTGTCACTTTGTTACCAAATATCAACCTTTTTTGTTCTTTTTAGGACTCTTGTCAGTTTGTCTTCCAACAACACTGTAATCCTGGAGGGTCTCAAGAGAAGAGGTTTCCTACAGAACTTGGAAAAGCTGCATTCCAAGAGCAACACCATGCGACCGAAGAGCTCACTGCTCCAGCTCACCCCTGTGATGAACGTATAGCAGACATTTAGTTGATGCTTTGCCCACCACAGGTCTCCTAACCCAGCTAAAAATAAGAAGCCAAATAAACCACCTCTACCGTAGTTATGTACAACTCTGTTATGAATATATATATATTCATAAGGGGTTGTGTTGCTTTATTGTAAGAGGTCTATGTACAGATGTGTATTTTTATTAATTTTCTTTGTACATAAAATTAAAACATTTGTTCAGACCACATGCACCAGATGCAGTTATGTAGTTTATTGATAACAAGTGTTGTTACACTGCTATCTGTATAGTATTCTTTATACCTTCGACAAGGGTTTATCTGAGAGGCATAGACTGATGTATACAGTGATGTTTCTTTTCAAGGATTGTCATTTTAAATTACAGCTATGTCTCAAATAATGAATTGATCTCATGCCCTGGCAGCAAACTTCTATAAAAACATTTGATACAAAGCCAACTTCTCGGTCCCTAGGCCACTGTTTAAACTACACCCCACAGGATTTATATTAAAAAATTAAACTGTGTTATGGAGGTTTTATGGAGCGGTAAACTAGTTCAGGATTGAAATTCATACATGATAAATATAACAAGAGGTTAAGATCACCAGGCCAGCTTTTACTTTTCCTTAACTGTGCAGATTGTTTGCAGTTAAATAATATAGCCTGTGTTATAGTGACATCATGTGGATTTTTTTAGAAAATGCACGTGTAACTTCTCTTCAGCGCAATTCAGTCCAACAAAGTTTGAGCCATCCAAGTTAAGATGGTGTGGCCTTTACACAGTATCATTTTTAGAAAGAAAGCAAAAATCCAAGAGAGTCAATAGTCTTTATTTTTTCCATATATGTGCCACTCAGTAATTGGGAAGCGGTGTTACAGAGTCTGCCCCTAAGAGATGCCTATATGGATAAATTACAGCCCCCCCCCCCCTCTATGTTGAGGCCATTGAAAGATGGAAACAAAATTAAAGACAATTGTAACAGTGTAAACACATAGCATACATAAAAGCCAAAAAACGATTAGGTATGAGTGACGTCAAATTATAACATGGATTAAGTTAGAGTAAGAACAAGACTCCTGAAAAACTTATTTTTATACCCCCCCCCCCCATAACAGTTCAGGATATACATTTCTACATAGCATGCAATAAGGCACCCATCTAACACAAGGAAGAAACCTATGCTACAGTCTGAAGCACAATTGTTATCCAAAGAAAATATTGCTCACCATATCAACTCCCATAAAAACAGCATCTCTTGTTCCCCTTCATGACCCAAACCAAATCTAAAAAAATAGTTTGTAAAAGTTATTTTAACACAGAACAGTAAATAGAGCGCAATCTCATTGAGTTGTGAAAGCTCTATCTTGTCAAAGCAAGCTTATTTGTCCCATGGTCATCTTTTTTTTACACAAGTTGTTAAGTTTGACCCAATTGTGATGTTTTCTAGAACATTACAAGGTATAACTATATACTATACAGATCTTTTGTAACTTTTCTTCAAAGCAATATGGAATCTGTGTTGCATTTCAGTAATGTACATTTGGTGCTTTAGTAAAGAATAAACAGTGAATAATAAGGACACATCTTGTAATATGTTGCCCAGTTTGTTTATTTTGTCTTATGCATTTTATGACTAAATTGCAGTCAGAACTGGGGTCCAGCTAGTATTGCCCTTTGTGCAGTCTGTTTTATCTGTACAAATTATTTTTAGACATACTGAGAAAATAAACCATATAGAGAAAGCTAGTGATTGTGTCTAACAAGACAAATCATAAACCAACAGACTGTACAAAAGCAACTGCAACATTTCTGGTAGCTCCTATACTTAAAAAAAAAAAAAAAAAGGAGGTTAGGACAAAATGGACCTTACTATCAAATGTAATCTATTTTTGGAACACTAGTCATCTATACACATTTATAAAAGAAAAGCATGAAATATTTACATCGATTTTGTTTGCGTGGATAATGGGATGAAAATGTTAATTGAAATCAAGACAATACAACTTTTCTTGACCACCAATTGTGTCTGTAACACTGTGCTCTCGTGAATCAAATTACATCAGAGAATCACGTGCCAGCCTGATGATACGTGAACCAAATTCCAACATCAAAACACTAGCAAGTAGAGGGGAATTGTTCCAGGCAACATTTGTCAGATTACCAAATATTTTTTTCTTTTTTTTCTTCTTTTTAAAAGCATTCAAAAAGGGGAGATCCTGGTGGGGGTTAAGCACAATCACAAGTAAGTATTTGAATAGAAAGGAGGCCCATTTACATCTGTTGTCACAACCTCTTTAAAGTGAGCATCAACTCCTGGCTACTTATACTAACCAGTCCGGCACCAAAATGCATATTAAACAGTCTTTCTGGGTGAGGTTTATCTTCTTGAAATCAAGACTTGTGTGACTGTCCACTTATTTTAACTGCTCCATGTTGGACGAATTATGGATCCTATGATGCCTGGCAAGGGAGGACGAATGGTTAAAGCCTTTGCCACATTGGGAGCATCTGTACCGCTTCTCCCCACCCATATTACGCTGTTTAATGATAGTGGTGTGAGCATAGCCCTTCCCGGAGGGGATTGCGCTATACTGCTGCTCCGGCTTGTCATCCAGGTGAACTCTCCTCTGGTGCCTGGTGAGTGATGAGGTGTGGTTGAACCTCTTCCCGCAGTGAGAGCAGTTGTAACTCATTCCGTCAGAGTGGGCCTTGAGTTGGTGCCTGGACAGGGACGAGGAGTGATTGAAGCCCTTGTCGCAGAAGTTGCACATGTAGGGCTTGTCTCCTGGCTGGTGATTCCTTTGCTTCATGGAGCCGCCGTAGGAGTAGCCCTTGCCAGACTGCACGGCAGGATACACAGGGGCCTGAACGGCAGGGTACATGGGGTTCTGCAGGTGGGTCTTGCGGTGCCGTGACAGGGAGGAGGAGTGATTGAAGCCCTTGCCGCACTGGGAGCAATTGTAAGGCTTCCCTCCGGCATGGACCTGTTGGTGCTTCTTCAGGTGGCGCTTGCGGGCAAAGCTCTTCCTGCACTGGTTGCACTTGTACGGCTTTTCGCCAGAGTGGATCAGCTGGTGCTCTCTCAGGGTGGCGGCGGCGGCGAAGCACTTTCCGCACTGCGTGCACTGGTGGGGCTTGTCTCCCAGGGCGGCAGCGTGGGTCTTCTGGTGCTGCTTCAGGTTTGAGGCTGTGGCATAGCCTTTGCCACACTGACCACACGTGTATGGCTTCTCCCGCGCGTGAAGCTCCTGGTGCTTCTTCAGATGCCTTCGACGGACAAAGCTCTTCCTGCACTGGGTACATTTGTAGGGCTTGTCCTCAGAATGCATCTTCATGTGTTCTCTCAGGGTTATGGCGGCCGCAAAGCTCTTGCCACATTCCGAACACCGGTGAGGCTTCTCCGGTACGTAGATCATCTGTTGAGATTTGAGGTTGAACGTGTCGATGACGCCTTTGCCTACCATCTCAACTCCGGTGGGGGCATAGGGGCTTTCTTTCATGTGGATCTTCATGTGCTGCTTCAGACTGGCCTCCACAGCAAAGTTCTCACCACAGTGGACGCATATGTAAGGGTTGAGGTCTTTGTGGATCTCAAAGTGTTGGTGGAGATCGGCCAAGCTGCCAAAGATCTCTCCGCACTCGTTGCACTGCACACCGTGGGCCTCGTGTATGATCACACCATTCTCAGATTCCACTGTCAGCTCTCCACCGTGGTCAGACTCTACCTTCACTATGTGCTCCCCTGTCTTTAACAACACTTCGCCAAGCAAAGCTTCATTTGCGGTCTTCATCCCCCCTGTAAAACAGTGCATGTCTGCATGTTCCACCACCTTTATGTAGTCATGGTCTGATTCTGCCACAATGGCATCCACACAAGCCACAGCTCCCAGCCCTTGGATCTTGGCTAGATCCGAGCCATGTATCTCCAGCTCTAATCCACGCTTTTCCTCAGTCATGATCTCCGTTTCTGCTCCATAGTGAAGGTCGACCTGGCTGTGGGATATGACACACTCCGACCCAAGCGTGTCAAGGCCGGGTGTGTCACATTCAGTCTCTGACTCGGCCATGAGAACACACTCCAGCCCAACGACCTCCGTTTTTTTGCCGTGCGGTGACTAAAAGGGTATTGGGGGGGTCAACAGCTCTTCTTCGCACAGCAAAGGAGCTGTAGTCAGTAAGTAGACCTGCAAACCAAGCAGAAAAATTTCTGAATTAGCACAATTACCCACAACCAGAAATTGATCTGCAAACTCCTGTACAAGATTACATAACTTAAAGATGCAATTGGTGTGTTTGTATCATTTTATTATTACCATACTTGTATAACATCAATGCATGGTGGCCAAAATAAATATCCTTTCCAGTCTCAAAATGTAACCACATTATGCTCAGAACATTAATTAAAGGTTTTGGAATGTTTTATGGCTTATGCTATACAATTGTGCCAGTGAGCATCAAGGCACTTGAATATTCTACTTCACTGTAGACATTTATAACACATTATGAATAACTGGTGTGAAAAGACGGCCATACATTTAGAATGAACTGTTAGCTTGTTTCACAATTAGGCTATGGACTCATACTGCTAGCTGACTTGGTGCTCAAGAGATGGACTAGCCAACACAAACGATAATATCAGAGGGGCTACATCAAAATTGAGTTCCTCTGTTCTATTCACATACACACTGCACCACTGGAGCACAAGCTGCCCGTGTCTCGTCATCCCATTGTTCTATAATACATAGTGTTAGGAGTAAATGGTACACTAATCAAGTGTATGTGATGTTTATCGGCATTACGCTCACCTGATGATAGCTAGCATACCATAACAGCTACAAATAGCCAACATAGCGGCTAGTTAGCTGGCTACAGTAGGGGGGGAAACTGGTTAACTACAGTTTTGTGTTAGCAGCTAATGTTTGCTGATTTAGCCAGCTAACTAGCTTCATAGCAAGCAACGAGCGAGTACTGTAGTGATGGTAGAAATACTAAATATTCAAATGTTTCTATTGAGTTAACATTTGATAATAAACAGTTATCTGACAATCAGTGTATACGATTCCAACGCGGAAATTATCAGTGCGCACAGTATTAACAGGCCATCTTGTTGTGCCACACCACCACTTCCAGCTAGCCAAGATTAGAGGCTTGCGTAAAATGGCTGCCACTAGCTAACGTTAGCTAGCTACCGCCCTTTGAGAACCACAAAATTTGAGGTGACCCCAATATTCTGCACAATATATTGAAATGCAGCTACATATTATCACTACAATTTAGATATGACATTTCTCACAATGCGAGGTATATTTTCTTAGCTGAACACTTACCAACCCAAGTGCCACACGAAGCCCCTAGATTACAGCTCGCTAGCAGAAACAAAGATGGCTAGCGTGTAAGCGACGAGGCTCAGCATAAGCCCGGGAAAGATAACCCTGTAACTACATACGAATCAAATCAAACAAAGAGCACCAACACTAATACAATTCACAACACGTAATAACAGACAGAATAGTAGCTAATAGCAAGTTATTGGGTTTTACATCGACTTACTCGATTTCCGTATGACAAAGCACAAGCCCTCCTTACTGCGGCAACGTCGCACAATCAGTACACACGACTTCAATGGCGGCCTTGCTTGCCGCTAGCGGCTAGAAAACTACAGAATTAGCGTGTTGGCTACCTAGCCACGATGCCAAGCTAACTAGCAGCTAACATAGTTCGTTAGCTCGGCTAAAAACGAACCCCACAGTAGCTTGTGACTTCTTTAACATTAACAGCGGAAGCTTCCTTAAACCGCCCATACGGCACAGTTAAGTCTGGTTGATCGAGATAGGTGTGGTAGGTTTACGAACTATGGTGGGCATATAAACTAAGGGTGCCGGTAGTGATCGCTGTTATGATTTAGCGTTGAAGATTTCCAATTGCTTTGTGTGTTATTCTAATAGAGCATCCCACAGTGAAATGGGCCCACGGTCGTATATTTTCCACAATGCGAGTGGAGTGTTGCGATGAAAGTTAGCGCATACAAAATAGTAAACAGAAACTATAAGCTCAAACTCTGCTAACATCGGATGTATGTTTATTTTATGAAAACACAAAGGTTACACTTAATCATGTTCGTACAGTATAGTTGTGGCACAGTATTGTTACTTGTATATTATTGTAACTTGAACGACTCAAGTCAATCAAGAAATGACAAAAAGATCGTTCTACATCAAGTTAATCCATGCATTAAATCCCACACCCACCTTTCTATCCCAGTATTTTTGATTGCTGAAGAAAGATGGTTTATGTGCTTCAAACTCGGAACTGAAGAAAGCTGCGAGCTTGTCTGTGCTTCGTCAACCTGGTGTGTCTTCCTCTCTCGCTATCTCTTTCTGTGTAGCTGGCGCCACAGCTCATCTGGCGCCAACGTTGGAACCACCGACGTACTTCAACGAAATTACCCTCGTCAGCATAGCGAACTCTACCTCCACCTATAGGCCTGGAGCGCCCACGGAACATTACGATTTGTTGTGCTGTGTCCCAAATAAATGCTATAATAAATCATTCTAGAGAACGCTAACTAAATCCGACCTCAAATTTATATAAAAACACATCTCCAATACCATAGGGTGCTCCCCTCAGAAGCTCCGCCCACACATTGGAAACACATTGAAGGCTAGTATATTGTAATTGTGTGCCACCGCTTTGTTTGTGCTCCTTAGGAGCCAATGCTGTGCAGAAGTAGCCTACTATTACTTACGAGAACGGTAAACTAGCGATCTACGAGGAGATATTTTGTAATAATGACAAAAAGTGTACTATTCCTAAGCCTATTTGCTTATATACGATCGCTTACTATACATATATATTGCTTACTGTACACACATACATATATATATATATATAAGTAGCCTAAGCCTAAAATATGTTGAAAACATGTTTAGCAACTCCATTTATACAAAGTGAATTATTTAATTGTGATAACTCATCCCCTTTTGATGACTTGTCCTGGATTGGATAAACACATCTGATGTCCCAACCTCCCTCTCTGACATCGTCTCCTGAAGGTGTTTCACTCATGGTTTTCCAACTGTGCCTCACTGCTCATCTTATTACACTGTTTGTCCAATTGTATCTGTCTGTGTTTATTTATTGTACTGCACTTTAGTTTTTGGTGTTTTGTATGTGTAGCACTGATGTAACTGTTTCATGTAAGATTACCTTGTGTTTCCTGAAAGGTGTCCCCCTAAAATACTATTATTATAATAAATATAAACCTCATTATATTCATGCATAAAATGTGGTCAATTAAACGCATGCCACTTGGATGAATACTTATTGTGGTAGCATTAAGGATATAAAAATTGGTTCTCGCTAGTTGTTTTTTTCCCCCCACAATTTTACTAGATCACCTCAACCTACACAAGGGAAATATAAATATAAATAGTGTGCTCCAATAGTCAATATTCCTTGATTTAAGTGTTTCAGTGTTCACATTTTCTCCGCAACATAATATTTTGTTTTAACCCTCTTGTTTGTATAAGAAATGATGTGTGGCTCACCACACCTCCATAGCCTATTCATAATCCAACTAGGAATTCCGGTTTGACAAAGAGAGTAAACCTCATAGCAAGCATTCCACGTCACACAAAACTTCATTCAGATAGTTTCACTGAAGCAGTCAACATCAGAAACCCATACTTCATGCTTATTTAACATCTCCTCGCATACTTCTATTCTGCACGTTTCTGTGAATTGTATTCAATTTTTTTGTGAATTCAGTTCACCTACCCTATACCGGCGGACAGCTTCATTACTTTGTCTTCCATCGGATCTCACCTTCGTCAGAAAATGTCTCATCCTACCCCCACTCTGGACTTAGACAGATACAGCAGCATTGCCAAATCCCGTCGATCTGCCAGCCAAGGGAGACCACAGGCCAAAGCTGCGGATGTCGTCTGTGATTTCTGCACAACGAGAAAAGAGAAGGCGGTGAAGTCTTGCCTAGTGTGCCTGGCCTCGTACTGTGAGACTCACCTTCAGACTCACTATGAATACCCTGCTCTGATGAAGCACAAGCTGGTCAAGTCCACCGGCCAGATGAGAGAGAAGATCTGTGCACAGCATGACAAGCTGCTGGAGGCCTTCTGTCGCACCGACGAGACATCTGTGTGCGTTCTCTGTATGATGGACGAACACAAACACCATGACATTGTTCCCTCTGGGACGGAAAGGACAGAGAAACAAGTTAGTGTCAGCTTTTACAGAAATTGTGTCAATGAGGTTATTATGTGGCCTCGGCTTAATCAGCCACTAATATTGATACTACTCAATTAATACATTTGTATTTTCTCTTTTCATCTCCAGAAACAGCTTGGGCCAACACTTCACAAATCTCAACAAAGGATAGATGAGAGAGTGAAAAAGTGGCAGGACCTTAGACAAGCTGTGGAATCGGTCCAAGTGAGTACATTATAATCTAAGAAAAATACATACATAGGGATAGATGGTGCAGTATACCATTACCTTATGAGGAAGGTGAGTATTCCTCAGTGGCATTCTATAGAAACGTTGCATAGTTGCACATTGCATAGCATCTGGCATAATGGTGTAGAGTAGGGCTATTCAATTACACATTCAGGTGGGCCAGATTTTAACAAAGGAGACTATAGGTGGGCCACATATTTTCGGAAATGATTTACGTGAGCGTCTACGATAGCGAGAAAACGAGAGCATCCACCAGCAGCTTGGTTAATTTTCAATGTGTCACGTCAATGGCGAAGGATTTCCATAGGATGCCACTTATTCAGTCTCTCTGGCATACAGGCTTTTGCACAACAAAATAGCAGTCATGTCCACATGTGTCCAGTTTGCAATGCGGTGTTCTACAACTGGAATTTGTTAGACAAAGTAAAGACAAAAACGTTGGGTATTCCTACCAGTATGTGTTCAAATGTGACTAGTACCATATCCAACAATTATCCTCACTAACACGAGCTACTGGAGCTATGTGCACATATTTCACTTAGACTCATTTCATCACGTTGATTATTATGTCTGGACTACCAGATTACATTTGCAAACGGCTATGTCATGATATCTTGGCTATAGAACAGTTGATAATAACTAATTTACAGTAATATATTGATTTGTATAGTGGTTATATAGCATATTGAGCTAATGTATAGTGGCCAAGGGTGCAATCCCCTCTTGGGCCACATGGGGGCAGTTGGTGGGCCGCATTTGGCCCCGGGCAGCCAATTGAATAGGCCTGGTATAGAGTATAAGTCGTTTTTTGAATCAACATCCTTTCCTTTCCCTGCATATATTTTAACAGCACTCGGCTCAGTCGGTTCTAGATGAGAATGAGAGGATCTTTACTGAGCTGCTGCGATCCACGGAGAGGAAGTACAATGAAGTGAAGGAGATGATTCGCTCCCATGAGTGGTCCACTGTCACACAGGCAGAAATACTGCTGCACCGCTTGGAGGAGGAAATCACCCTCATGAAGAAGAAACACACTGACTTGGAAAAGCTCTCGCACACTGACGATCATATACACTTCCTACAGGTCTGGACACAGTCTTTTTAGCTACAGTGCACAGATGTTTATGAGAGGCGGGAATATGATCAATCATAGACTTTCTAATATATTATAATATAATAACGCAGCTACTCTCACTGAATAACCAGAATTGGCCTTGGTGAGAAACAGCTTTGTTCTTAAGATAACAATATGTCAGATTTTGATCTAATTATGTCCTGTTTGTATCATTATTTTATTTAATTCTTTATTATTAGAGACTATTAAACATGTTCTGCTTGCATGCTTTACTGAATCTAATCATCACATTAATGTTTCTCATCTGCCATTTCTTTACTTCAGACATGGCAGTCTCTGTCAGGTCCGTCTGGATATGAAGATCTGAACAACATCAAAGTTGCCCCGAACTACTCATTTGATGGCACTAAGAGAGCCATTGCAGGACTGAAATTTCAAGTAGAGGAGACCAGCAAAATGGAAACCAACAAAATCACGGCAGCAAGTTTGTTAATTTGACTCCATTCTTAAGGTCGAGAACCGAAACAAAGGGCTGCAGTTGAAACTAAGTGTTTTCTTCTTTGCTCCCATAGTAAAGGACGTCTATATTACACAACAAGTGGAGACAAAGAAAAGGGATTCTGTGCTCAGAAACGACCCCATGCTCAAGAACGACTCCATGCTCAGAATGGATTCCACGGTTAGAAGTGATTTGATGGTGAGAAATGATTCCATGGTGAGAGAAGACCCAAAGGCAAGAGAAGATTTCATGAAATGTGAGTATAATATTTTAAACACAAGGTCATAACTGGTTCGCTTTGACCATAAAATATTGGACCATAGTTCATGTAATTTACATGTTAAAATCATGTAATCTAATTTTAATAATGATAAAAAAATTAAATAGTAACCACAGGCATATGTGATCATATCTTCAAAAACCTGGAAACCCTTGGCATTACTAAACTTGTTGTGGTTAAACAAGTAAAACACTGGTGAAAGAAAGGTATTTTGCTCACAGAACCGGTTTGGTGAAACCTTATCAATTAGTTATTACCGCCCCCAGCTGTACAAAAGGAGTATAGCAAGAAGATGTAGGGAGCCAAAGCAGTCTCTCACTCTACACTAATAAACTATAAACCCAACAAAAGAGGAATACAAGGACAACCCATATAATATAATACTATGTGCATATTTTATATCATTCTCCAGACTACTGCCAGCTGACCCTGGATGCCAATAGTGTCCACCCAAATCTGTACCTGTCGGACGGGAACAGAAAGGCTACAATGATGACTGACCCCAAGAATTATCCTGATCACCCTGACAGATTTGACCATTGGCAGCAGGTCAGAGACATACCAATCACAATACTTGAAGAAAGTTAAGAGAATATTATTAATATTAATATATTTAACAAATCAAGTTAACAGAATCCGCATGCTGTTTTATTCTGTTATGCATGATGGCATGATGCAATGCACATTAATGGGCTAATTCAAATGAAGCCTTTATAAACAGCAACGTGTGATGTTTACTGACATGTTTCTTCCCCAGGTGTTGTGCAGAGAGGGCATGTCAGGGAAGCGCTTCTACTGGGAGGTGGAATGGAGAGGCACAGAGACAGACGTGGCTGTTACCTACAGAGGACTGCAACGCAAAGGGAATGGCAATGAATGCAGCCTGGGCTGGAACAGCAAATCCTGGAGCTTGTATTGCTCAGAGTCTAAATTCTCATTTGTGCACGATAATCAGAGTACAGACCTATCAGTGTCGCGCTCCTCTCGTATTGGGATCTACCTGGATCACAAGGCAGGAATGCTAGCGTTTTACAGTGTGTCTGATGGCATGCGCCTTCTACACAAAATCCACACTATATTCACAGAGCCTCTCTTCCCGGCATTTAGCATTTGGGGTTATGGTTCGAGCATTAGGCTTTAGCAGAGTTGTGGCACAGGCCATGTAAGCATAGCCTAAAGCTTGTTCAAAAAATGTATGCTCAAACGTGTAGATGGAAACAAAAGATAGACTACTTCAAGGGTCAGCAACCATTTGCACGAGTGCCAGTATGGGCATGCTGTAGCTTAACCAATGGAACACTGGAAATAAGTGTGCAATAATGTTTTTTTTTTTGTAGAAATATTCAAGCTCGCTCTCATTACCATGTCTTTCACAGACAATGGCAGTTGTGACCCGTTCTTTATGGTACTTTGGTTGAATTGCATCCCCACCCACTTGCCTCTGATTGACTAGTAATAGTAACACACAACTAGCGGACTCAGTAGCATGTTGGCAATGGCAGCTGCATGGCAGTATAGTTATTTTCATTCACTTAATTCTCCTGTTTTGATAATTAGCTGAAGTTAATAGCCGAGCTGACCAAGATTGTTTTAATGTTGGTAATATTTCAGCTCAGATGTGTTTGTTTTCATAAGGATTGCAGCCTTGTATCGTACTCTAATACATAATTACAATGTCCTGATTATGGGAGAACTTTTTCTTTTTTGTATATTGCTATGCATGCTGCCTATGGATGGAATACAATTACAGATCCTTTGGATATTGCATGTTTATGTAATGTCATTGAACTTAATGTTGATGGCACACTGATCAACAATAACATTTGAAAAGGGCATATCAAAAAGGTTGCTGACCCCTGGACTACATGATAGCATACATGCTATATGTTACTAATATAAACTGGAAAACATTCACATTTAGAAATTTATTTTTTACGCATGTAATAGCATACTTGGGCACATTTTCCTTTGACATTTACCCCCAGCATTACTGTCAAATTAATTTAACGACTTATGTGTAATTTGAAAAACGGCTACTGTATTTATAGAATGCATTGCTCCATTGACACTGGTACAATCAATCAGACCCATGTCCTCCACCACCACCTTGATTTATGGGAATCTGAGTGCTTACATGCGCAGTTACCGCTAGGTGGAAGCAGAAACACATTTAGCCTATTTATTTGTGTTTATTGTATCTTATTTATTTGATGTTTTATGTATAACTTCATTTTCATAATTAACGTATTGGCATATGATTGACCCTATTTCTTATGCATTGTTTTGTTTTACCCTGTTCTATGTAGGTTAGGCTAATAAACTGTAAACCTTTCAATAAAATAAAGTATAAAACCATCCATCCATCCATCCATCTTCATCCGCTTATCCGGAGTCGGGTCGCGGGGGCAGCAGCTTCAGCAAGGGACCC
>JAODTR010000007.1:2799757-2826469 GCA_025399935.1 Amblyopsis rosae | reverse complement strand
TATATATTATTTTAGTAATGGTAGGCTGCAGCTATAGTAATTCAACTGCATATCACATCTGTTAACTTGTTGGGCTGAACTATTTCCTTCCTTTATCAAGTTAGTAAATGAGATCCCATTGTGGTAAAAACACTGTATATAAATGGACAAATCCTCCAAACGTATTTGAACACTGTGCTGTGCTGGCTCTGGCCATCTCCATCATTGCAGTACCTCACATACCGCCTGTAACGCCTATAGTTCTATGGCAGGGCTATTCAACTCTGGTCCTGGAAGCCCAATGCCTTGCATGTTTAAGATCTCTCCCTGCTCCAACACACCTGATTCAAATGACTGGGTTGTTAGCAGCCTGATAACGATCCATTCATTTGAATCAGGTGTGTTGGAGCAGGGAGACATCTAAAACATGCAGGGCAGCAGCCCTCTAGGACCGGAGTTGAATAGCCCTTTTGTAGTCTACGGGGATTGACCCCTTTTCAGCCAGCCTCAAACGTCCATTTGATGAACTGCAGGGTTTGGCACATAGATGTTGTATTCATTTCTCAGCACTGGAGGTTCTCGCTTAGGTAAAACACAGAGATCAACTAAAATCTGACCTGTAGAAGGTAAGCATACAGCCAGTGATGGTCATGTTCATTGGCACCTGAGCAGACATTCGACCAATCACAAACATCTTCTCTCCAGTGTCTGGGTGAAAAGCAGAGTCGTAGACATACTTGGCTCTCCAGAGCTCATCCTCTGTCAGACCAGACTTCACTATCCCATTTCTGAATGGGAAATACCATTGATTATACAGTATAATCTACTAATGTGATACATATTGGAAACTCTTAATGACAGGAAAATGTTGGACTACATGTTTTAACAGTTAGATTATTATAATACAGTCAATCAAGAGTTCAATTTACATTGCTGTGTGGGGGAAAATGCTTCAAGACACTACTGTATCAGATCGACATCTCAAATGTTTTGGTTACAGTATGTGATCCAGCAGATGCATCTACTGTACTGCATTGATTTCCATTAGCGGAAAATAATAAGAAAGGAAAATACATTAGCCATCTCTCTACTGTATACAAATAGGACTTGGGTATAATTAAATACTCACCTCCAATCATACTATTAGCCCACTACATCCTTCATTCCTTATTTAAGATCCTATCCTTTGCTATCCATGCCAATCATAATTCACCTCCATTCCTACACTTACCCGCTCCTCTCAGCCCCCCTACCTGTAGTTTTCCACAATGACCCTAGCATCTTCCAGTGTCTCAGAGGATAGCAGCACAGTCCTGGGGTCTGTGACCATGAAGAAGTGCTGAGCACGCCCCATGAATGTACTCTGGTCCCATCGTGGATCTTTGATGTTTATGTCAAGGGGAAGCTCTCCAGACATCCTGGCTCTCTTTAGACAGTGGTTCATGAGATTTAGCGCTACAACACTTATATGTAATTTGGCATTGCATAAATACACTGCATCTGTTCAGTATACATATGCCAGTACGTATGTGGTAATATGCAACCTATATCGGAAATAAAGCTGTGTTAGTTTCAAGCAGTAAATTGAGTGACATTACTGATGCCAGGAGTTCAACTAAGTGTAAAGACTAGTACATATACAATACACACAAGGGTCACGACCATGGTCAGACATACAGTAGCCTACTTCCACACACCACTAATCATATATCAATGCAATACAGACGAATGTGTGTATTGCATACTGTACTGTATTGTACTGATACAGAAGACACAGCCTAGTAAACCATCTACAGGAAGCTAGCTAGCCATCTAACGTCGCGAAACAAATAAATATTAAACCGTCTGTACACCAGAAATGAGAAAGATGGTTTCAATATAGGTTACGCTTTACACAAACCAATGCATCCCTTGCTTAACCTCTACGGTAGTGTAAAGCAACCTGTTAGCGGTACGGTAGCAATTCTCTACTGCTACCGTAGTGCTACCATTAGGCGTAACACTGTACCGTAGTCTATCCGGTAGCATACGTTAGCTAGCTAGATATGACTAGCGCTGTGATATCACACAGCTACAGTAATTCCAGCTTTTATTATTTATCAAATTATTTTATACTTCATTATTCAAATAAACAGCACAATTATTAAACCTACCTGGTTGCTTGAGTTACTGCTGGAAATGTATGACCTCTCAATTTAACCTTATCACGCCCGCCGGTTTTCCTATACACACTGGCAGCGCTTTGTCGGGCACGAGCAGCTCTGTCATTTGCTATGGGTATGGGGGCGTTCTAGGTGTCATGTAGAGAGGTCGGGACCCACAGTAGGCTACATATCAGTGAGATTTGTAATAACATCAGGCATATAGATTTGCCTATAATAGGCTATAATATAGGCTCACTATATTTTTTATTATTTGTGAAACCACAACTTTTCTGTAGGGTCTACAACAACATGTAGGTTCAGAATAACACACTTTTCACACACTTTTTACACAATTTCCTGAGACTGACTGTCTAAATAGGTTAGATGGGTGTTCCATGCTAAATTAAATTGTAGGCTGGCTCAGTCCAGTAGATGGCAATCTATGACCCTAGAAGAGTGTATGAGCAACGAGTGCATTCGACTGCATGATATTATAGGATACATGCCGTGTCGACGTTAAATTTATATAAATAATAGTATTATTATTATTATTTTGCTAAGAAATACAAATGGGTGTTGTGATTTGTCAACATAAATGTAATGGCAATTTCCAGATGCACGATCAGATGGCATGATGCGTTAATGTAACTATACAGTTTCGGTAATTCAGCATGGATAGGCCTACAGGTCAGGTGGGCCTAATGTAGCTAGGCCTACTGAGCTTAGACCTATACGGTTCATGGTGGGGATTTGTTTTATAGTCTGAGGGTTTCAGTTTACTGCTGTATGCCTACATTTTGAGTTTTTCAGGATGCCATTTTTATTCTGCTTGATGATGCTGTGTGCGTAAGCAATACGGCTCACGGGTGCTGTCGCCCGAAATGATGGACACACCACTTCACACACCAAACGCAGCCCACAGCCGAAAGTTGCAGATAGTTGTGTAGCATATTCAGAGTGGATATATTTGGATTCATGTGATATTCACGTCATTAGTATGTAGGCCTAGTGCTTTATTTTGACTAACTTCTGGGACCATGCTGTTTACCACAGCTCATTAAATAAAACATGAGGTCTACGTCCCCGGGGAATCACCGTGCACTTTCAGTCAGTCTGCTTGATGATGGCTGGGTGGTTGGAAAGCAAGACGAACAAGAAGGACACCATGGCTGCGACGAGTTCAGCCACTCATTGTAGTCTTAAACTTTGAGAATAGAATACAACATAATAGAATTACAAAGGTTAAGTCAATATCTTATCAAATTTCCTGAAAAGCACCTCTCTGTGGGAATGAGTAACCACGGATAGGACATCTTTGTGCCTGGACGTCTAATCTAAGATTTAAATTACGGATGCTACTGCAATTGGATTATTTATTGTATCGACAACGTTTTGTCATCATATACTTTTTTTTCTATGCACACATTTGCCTGATGGTTTTCTATTTTTACCGGTACCCTGTCCATATTAACTATAGGCTAGTTCAAAACCACTTTGAGTGATTTCACCTGACAGACGATGATATTGCCTTTTGAGTCATTTGACAACCCCTCTTTCAGCCTGAGCGGAGAAACTGACTTAGTCCATCCCTCCAACTTGAAACACTACAGTAAGTGTGTGCATGCGACGTGATCTCTCCACGATTGTGGTCCACCACCACCCCCGTCCAACACCCGGCCCCCTCCGTCTAACACCCAGAACCCATCGGGAGCATCCAGCCGTCCCCTGGTCTGGATGACTCAGAGAAAGGAAGCCAGAGACTCACCATGGCTTACTCCTCTCACCCCTCTGGTCGGAGGGAGATGACACATGGAGGAGGGCACCCCCAGCCAC
The DNA here is from genome assembly GCA_025399935.1 of Amblyopsis rosae. Taxonomy (NCBI): domain Eukaryota; kingdom Metazoa; phylum Chordata; class Actinopteri; order Percopsiformes; family Amblyopsidae; genus Amblyopsis; species Amblyopsis rosae. The sequence continues at coordinate 2,822,513 of JAODTR010000007.1, read as the reverse complement.
ACAATGGAGGCCATGCGGGAGGGTCCCATGCAGCCCCCCGCTACATGCAGAAGAAGCATCATCGGCGCAGGGGCCATTCCTCCTCGCCAATGGGCAGGGTCATTCTTATTAATGCACCGTTTGATGGTAAGTCAGTTTGCTGCTCTGTTCTATGTATCTAATGTAAAGGTCCGGTAGTTCTACAGTTGCTTAACTAAACCTCTCAGGTCAGCAAATTGCATAGACCCAATCAAAGAGAAGGGGGCGGAGGGATGATGTAAGTCAACAAGAATCAGTCTGTACAGTTTTGAGTAGCAGTTTAATCAGCCTAAACTCATTAGACATTGATGCAGTGTTTATGGTTTCACTATACCAGATGCAAATATACAGTATATTAAAGGCCTAAAAGGAAAGTTTGGGGTCCCTTGTTGGAGCTGCTGCCCCCGCGACCCGACTCCGGATAAGCGGTAGAATATGGATGGATGGATGGATATAAGCCTAAATATATAACAGTTAGTTGTCCCATCTAACAAATGTGGGTACACATCCAGACCAGAATCAGCGTTTTGTGTTTTGAGTGTTTGGAGTTTCTGCTCACAGGCTATATGTAAAGTGCATTTACCTGTCTACGGTTGCACATCCGTGTCACTGAAAAATGTCCATTAATGTAACAGGAGTGTTATCTTTTTTAATGTATTGTGTGTTTGTGTGTGTGTGTGTGTGTGTGTGTGTGTGTGTGTGACCTTGTAGGTGGGGACGAAAGTGAAGACATTCACACCGTCACTGTTGATAAGAGTCCAGATGGCCGTCTGGGCTTCAGTGTCCGAGGAGGATCTGAACATGGACTTGGTATATTTGTCAGTAAGGTGGACGATGACAGCTCTGCAGGTTAGCTTAGTTAGTTAGGTTGTGTGCGTGTGTGTGTGTGTGTGTGCGTGTACGCGCGTGTGTGTGTGTGTGTGTGTGTGTGTGCGTGCGTGCGTGTGTGTGCGTGCGTGTGCGTGTGTGTGTGCGTGTACGTGTGCGTGTGTGTGTGTGTGCATGTGTGTGTGCATGTGTGTGTGCGTGTGTGTGCGTGTGTGTGTGTGTGCTTCTTTATACACTGAGCCATGCATGTCGTATGTGTATGTCTGAATGTGTATAGCTCTTTAGCTGTGTAGCTATGGCTAGTGTCCTATGTTAACTAGATGCCTCACATCTCCGCTTGTATGTTCAGAGCAGGCTGGCCTGTCTGTGGGTGATAAGCTGATGGAGGTGAATGGGATCAGCCTGGAAAGTATCACCATGAGCAGTGCTGTGAAGGTCCTGACGGGCAACAACAGACTCAAGATGGTGATACGTCGGGTGGGCAAAGTCCCTGGCATCCGCTTCTCCAAGGAGAAGACCACTTGGTGAGCTTATAGCTGTGTGCTGCGCTGCAACATATTGCATTCTCCAGACTAAGTACATAATGCATTGTACAGGTAGTCAATGTGAAATGGAAGTCAAATGATCTTTTACGTCCGTAATTTGACGTACCGTACCTGTATTTTCTACTAAAACAGCATATTAGGATGTTATTATTATTATTATTATTATTATTATTATTATTATTACTATTATATATTATGACTCCTTTGTCTTTCACTCACACAAAAAAGTTGTTTCCTCAGCAGGGTTATTTTGGGAAAAGGGAAGAGAGAAAGAGGAGGTGAGCACTAAGCAACTGAAAATGCACCTGCACCTGTGAAGTGCTAGCTATAGCTGTTTATTAGGCTTCACAGATTTTGACCCTTGCAGATAGAAGAGAGGGAAATGGAGAAGGGGAAAGACGTTTGCACACTGTAATCACCAAAATGTTTCTGTTGTACAGAAAGCTAATGCTAAAGCTAGTGATTCGATTTTTAACTAAAAAACAGGACTGTACTGTCACTTACCTGCATTGTCTCTCAAACTGTTGCAATATCTCATACATCACCAGTGGATTACCACGGTGACCTTTACAGCTATTTGATTCATTAATTTAGACTGGCTAGTAACGAGAAGTAGAATACAGTTTAATACAAATATGTGTTATCACCTGTGTCTGCATAGTTTCTTGACTGCATTGTGCGCGTGTGTGTGTATAATTTATCTCCGTCTGTTGGCCACCTCAAAAACAAATGCAGCTTACAGTAGTTAGCTAGCTAGCTAGCTGTAGTGCCCTAGTTTGTTCATCATGTGTTTATGTGTCTGCAGGGTGGATCTGATTCACAGGCGAATGGTGGTGGAAGAGAATGGTCGCACAACATCAGACACCAGTTCAGGCAGCGCTCTCCGGAGGATTGTCCATCTGTACACCACGTCAGATGACTACTGCCTGGGCTTCAACATCAGGGGAGGGAAAGAGTTTGGCCTGGGAATATATGTTTCAAAGTATGGGCCAAGGCTGCACACTGTTAGCTGCTCTCGAGTTGTATTTTTCTGCCAAAATTTGAAGTGTCAACCATGTATATGGCCCAGCCAGTTCTTATCTTTCACTGACTGCCTTCATGTAGAGTCTTAGTTAGTTTTAAGCACCACGGCAATGTCAATTTAGTGTGTGTGTATGTGTGTGTGTTGTGCGTTTTGCTGTCTCCCAGGCTAGACCCTGGAGGACTAGCAGAGTTGCACGGAATAAAGATGGGTGACCAAATTCTGGCAGCCAACGGGGTGAGCTTTGATGACATCACCCATAGCAACGCAGTTGAGGTGCTGAAGAGCCATACCCACGTCATGCTAACCATTAGAGTGAGTTGGTTCGTCATTGGGTCTCATTTGCTTGCTACACTGTTCTCTCTATCAAGGCAGATGCCTGTTAATTTTCCCGCTTGCTACTGGTTGTATGTGGTTATAACTCATGTAATCTAAATACTTGAAAAGGAAGATATTTATAATTACAAAATATCTGTAGTTTGTAAATGACTAGACATTTGGATAGATGTTCTAACTATGCAATGCCACTTACACTCACATAAATGTCATGGTGTGCTAAACAATGCCAAGTCACCTTTGCCACTTGCATAGTAGAGAAGACAGCTGCCTTTTATGTCTTTGTATTGTCAGAGAGAGAGAGAGAGAGAAAGAGAGAGAGAGAGAGAGAGAGAACATGTGCAAGGAAGCACCACTTAGGCTATGCGCTGACTCGTGCGTTATAGCATATGCATTGAGTGCTTTTGGGAGTGTGTGTACTCTTCAGTTCTGGCATGAGTGTGTAGTCATTTTACTCATCTGATCTCAGGTTCCACGTGTGAAAAACAGCCCGGGACGACGTTCATTATTCAAAGGCAGTCAGGGATCAGGTTTTACTCAGCAGAAAGCCCTGTTTTATGTCTTACCTCAGTCTTGTGTCAGACCCCATTATAACTCAGAATCGCACATAGAGGACCTGGGGTTTGGTTACTCAACACACCCACAACCGTTAAGCCAAAGCTTTTGTGAAAGATCTGATGAGAAGTCTGCGTGGCTCCTTGACTGTAAATGCACTGTCTTTTGATGTAAGGATCCATAAAGGTTCCTTTGAGAGACTAATACCGCGTCAATATGGCTCCCCCTGTCCTTGTCAAGTATGGAGATGTTAGTTAGCCAAATGTAAGGGTTTGATATACATATTGTTGAATATCATTTTATTAAAATATTTTCATTTCAACAGGAGGCTGGAAGATACCCTGCATACAAGGAGATGGTTGCAGAGTATAGTTGGCTCAACACATGTATGTCCTACAAGAATACTATTAAGAAGATTTTGCAATACGGTCAATTGGTATTAGCTTTGTTGTTCATTGTCCATTGACTTTAATATCATTAATTGCACAGAAATTATTAAAGCTTTAGTTGCTGGACAGTAAAAGCTGCTAAGGAACAGAAATGTTACATTCTAATGTATATTAATCACAAAAACAACAGTGTGTTGCCTACTAAGTTCATATGATTCAGACATGATACATAGACAGTTGTTTGGCTTGTTTACAGAGTTTATTTACTTTTCATTGACAAATAATTATTGCATTAGAAAATGGCCTCCTAGAAAACCACAAATAGGATAAACACATGAGATCACACTGGTGACCAAGAGTTAACCTTGACATTGTAAAATAAGAAATGTAGTCTCAAATAACTTTGGATGGGTCATTTGAGTTCAGCTGCTTGTCTTGTGTGCTGATCAGTAGCATAAGGTATAGCGTTTAGCTTAAAACACATGCCATATTCTTATGCTTAAACACAGCTCTCACAGTAATTATAGTCTTTGCTTGTTTGTTATTTTTCCAGTGGGCAATGCCGGCACTGCCTCCTCTTCCCAGGGCTCTGAATCCTTCTCTTCGGCCTCATCGTTGTCTTCCGGGACCCCCGTCAGTTCGCTCAGTGGCCTCTCCCAGGTCCTCTTTCCCCCTGTTTTCGGCTCTGACATGGTAGACGTTGCCATCTGTACGGAGGACTGCTCTGGACGACCAAGTAGTGCGGAGAGGATTGCTGAGACAGCCATAAGGACTGAACCCCGCTCTCTAAGCCATCACGACCACCTTTCAATGTATAGCAACCCTCCGGTTTCCCCGGAAACCAGTCGGACTGTGGGTGCCACCATAATACTGAAGGACACTGTAATACGAGGGAAAGGGGAGGGTCCGAGAGAAGCGGGCGGGGCTAAAGAAGTCGGGCGGGGCAGGTCACGGACACTGTCGTCGGGGGAACAGCAAGTGGCCAAAGACTCCCCTAAGACAGCGGTGTTGTTGGCTCTGAGCACACCCAGGAAGCCTATCAGGCGCTCACAGAGTCACATCACTGTCAAAGGTGAGAGCAAGGGAGTATTTGAACATGTTCTGAGGAACCTTTTTCTTGCTGGGAGAGGTATGGGTGCATGGGTGCATTGGAAAACTCCCCAATCACTAGATATACCCACTTGGGATCAAAATGTGATGCATATTGTAGCCACAATGAAGTATGATTGGATCCAGTGCACTGTAATTTAGCATGCAATACCTTCATTCACCGGGTAATGGGATACACTGTCAGAGCTTCAGTAGTCTTTTGACCAGTCCGTGACCCCTCGATACTTTCCCTGTCCAGGATTTAGATAACAGGGACACTCTGTCTGAACACATGTTCAGACAGAGTTTTTCAAAGTACACACGCTGCTTTTTAAAGATCAATATTGATATCGATATATAGAGTACAAGAATATAGAAAAGTTTCCATCTAGCAGGGCCAGTGAGTTATTACTTTCATTTACAATTAATTACAATCTTTCATACCAGAGAATTGGTTGAAGACATGGGGCGTGGTCCAGGGTTTATTAAGACTTGTGTTATGTTCAACTTCCTTGGCTGGGCCCTCGATACAGAGTATGTTCCGGAAGACAAGGCTGCAATTTATCAATATTACCAAATCACTTTCCACAGTGAAAGATTTACTGCAGGGCAACGAGAAGCTGAGTGGAAGAGAAATGAACAGCCTGTAGTCAAAACGTACTGTAGTGGCCTGTGTATCACCCAGTGCTACTGACTGCTGTAGTTTAAATCACAAATCCATGCAAGGGATAATAAATTCCTCTTGCAACAAGAGCCCAAGTTTATACTATACACTTTACAACTGACATTCACAGAACATTCTATATTCTGCTGCACATTTTCAGATAGCATATTGACATGCAGTATTAAACGTATTAAAGTACGTATTAAAAGTACCGAATACTGTAAAATATACACTGGTGCCTCGTACAGCGGACGAGACGCCATTGTTTTAATTAGCCTCATATACTAATGTGTGCCTGTTCTCCAGAGGACAAGCAGAAGAAGAGGAAACACCAAAAGGGCAAGAGCGAGGCAGGAAGCAAAGGAACACTGCAGCGCTCCAAAACCTTTGTCAACCTCCTCTTCAAGAGGGACCGCAAGGAGAAGAGCCGCTCCAGGTCGCCTTCTCTCCACGGCGACAGAGGTGAGACCTGCTTTGTGTCTTGTCATTGAACAACCAACCTGCCTTGTGTCTACTCATTGGACAATGTACACGTCTCTTGATGCTATTGGTTTCTGAGATGTCACCTTTACACCCCAACCCCCAGACAAGGAGCGGGGCCGCCATTTCCAGCTCCTCAGCTCCCCAAGAGAAACACGAGCAGGGGTGAGGGACGGCAGCCTCCATCCCCGACCTGAGACGCTGGAGCAGGTGGAGAACATAGCCAGGAAGCTGCTCAGCCCGGATGAGGTGGCTGCCGTGATGAGACACAGCCGGCGGGTAAGATACCCTTCCCTTACCCTACCCTACCTTACCCTACCATTACCCTACCCTACCTTAACCTATCATTACCCTACCCTACCTTACCCTACCCATACTCTACCCTACCCTTACCCTACCATTACCCTACCCTACATTACCCTACCCTAACTCTACACTACACTACCCTATCCATACTCTACCTTGGGACACTGTTGTTCACATTTTGCAGCAAAGGTGTCCCAAACTATGGAGCACTTCTTTTATAACACATTTAATACACTAAAATATAATAAATAATAAGCAGCTAAAAATCTATAAACTGTAGCTGTGCATTTGTACACCTCCAAAATCATCAAGCAGAAGATAATTTCTGTAGATTCTCATACTTCATGTAAAATGATACTGCAGAAGATGTGTAAATAACAGCTGTCTTCCACTGTCAGACTACTTGACTTCTGAAGGCTGTGTTGTGGCCTATGGCTCTTTGAGTCTCCCTGAGTGATAGATGTGTCCGTTGGCGGCTCTGACAAAAGACGGATTCGACCGCCAGTTAACATTAGGATCAAATATCAGGGAATATGTGGTATGCGTGTATGTGTGTGTGTGCATGCGCTCGCGCGCGTGTGAAAAAGACATGGCTTCAAAGGATAAATTCCTCAGCCAACCTTTACTTTGCAGAAGACTGCGCTGTGCATAAGATATTACACAATACACATACTTAGTAACACAATATCCTACTTCTCACTAGCTTCTTTATCATACAGTGCACATTAGACAGATATGGGTGATGGACATAGTTTTAACTACAGCAAGGCGATGAACAATACTAAACATGAATCTGCATAAGGGTGGTGTTCACAAGTAACACAGAACAGGATGCAAAATTTGCTTTGCATTGGCCAGAGAATTTAAGCAATTCAATACGATTCTGCATTCACATATGGAATGAATTGGAATACTGTATATTAAATATATATTAATATATATATATATATATATATATATATTAATATATATTTAATATACAGAACTTGATTTGATTGGTTGAATTTCAGTTGAAATTCCAGTTAATATGAGAACAGCTTTGACCAGGTCACCAAAAGTCGAGCATAACTCAAAAAATCCATACAGATACCAGGTGACAATGTTATTGTTCGTCATCAGATGATTGGACATTCAGGAACTGTGATAGCTGGTACTGTATGGTCTTTTTTTGTTATGCTCGGCTATTTCATAACTAAACTAATGGAAGTTTTAAGGCTAGGCTGATTGTGCTTGAATGAAATTGACATATACTAAACTATATACAGCACCTACATTATTATGTACCAAATTATGACTAATTGTTTTATTTATTTCACAGTTTTTGTCAGAAAATGTGATTGAGGACTTGGTACGACCTCTTTTGGCAATCTTGGACAGACCGGAAAAACTGCTATTACTTAGAGAAATAAGGTAGTTTGTGTGTGTGTGTGTGTGTGTGTGTGTGGGGGGGGGGGGGGTTCTGGTGTAGTACACAGACTAAGTGTGCTTCATCCTGTCCTGCCCAGGCTGCTAATCCCTGTCCCTGAGCTGGCTCGCTTTGACAGCATGGTGATGCCCTTTGAACTGGAGGCATATGACATCCTTAAGAGCCGCTCGTGTAAGTGGGAAGACACATACACACAGTGCGTTCCATATTTTGGCGAGTCTTGTAACACCACAGTTCATGTCGATGTGTGTGGCAAATGGGTGGAAGAAAAAGAAAGCCATTCAAATGTCCTAATATTCCGTCAGTGCGTTCCGCGGCGCTGCGCTCACCCAGCAGAGGGACCCCTCGACGACACCTCATCACGCCTGTCCCAGGTAGGGCCTGTGTGTGCGTGCACGTGTGTAATACAGGAGTGTAATGCAATACAGTGATGCAGTGTGCTGGGACAAGGAATCCTCTTGGTGTGTGTTTGTATTTCTTCCCGCCTTGTCGCCTCTCTGTCTCTCTCCTGCGCCCCCTGCTGTCTCCCGTCAGCGGCGGCAGACTTTCCCTGATCTCAGAGGGACATTAGCTACACAAAGAGCTGATCCTTCTACCCTCCTCTGGTTTCATCTCATCTTTTCCTCTCCGAGTCCCTTTCCAGCTCCGCCTCATATCCGAAACACCAGGCTGGAGCAACTGTAGAGTGTACCTCTAACTGGCATTCCACACAAACACACACACATGCACACACACATGCACACACACATGCACACACACACACTCGCACACACACACAAGCACACACAAACAGTGTCTCAGGTTTCCTGCAGCACAGGATTACATTACGTCTCTGTGACCTACAGAGAGAACAGTCTTGGCGAAGCAACACAGTGTGCCTTTGAGCCTTATTTGACAACGCAGCCCTAAAAAGCCACAGTGTGCAGGGCTGGCCCCAGTCAGCTCGCTGGCACAGGTCAAAGGTTAAAGGTCACCGCGTTGGCCGACACTAGTATCAGAGAGGGAGAATGGACGCTGAATGGACTTCCCCGAGGTGGTCAGTGTTGTTGGCTGACCTCTGCCAGGAATAGCGTCATATTGTGCTGCGGCCATTTTAAAGTTAGATTTACATTTGTATTTTACATTTGTATTTTGTATTTTTATCCAAAATGACTTGTTAGGATATTGGTGTTGCAGTAATCAGCATCATCTCATTTACATTTCATAGCATAACATACTATACTATACTATTCAGTCCTCAATATTATTGTTAGAGCAAGAACCTCTTACAGGTGATCTAACATAGGGCAGGTTACATGTGTTCTTTGTGTGTGTGTGTGTGTGTGTGTGTGTGTCCAGACTACAGAGGGGGATTCCACCTCAAGCCGGTTCAGGACAGCGAGCGTGAGCGCCACCTGTTTGAGGACATGGAGATGCAGCGGGTGTGGGGCCTTCAGGCAGGCCTGGTGCCCCCCTCGCGTGCCTTCACCCCGCTGCTGGACGTCCCCGTGGATGCGTACCCTCCGTCGACCATGCGCTCCCACTCCCGCTCACCCAGCCCCGCCCCCTCCAGCCCCGCCCACAGCTACCTCCACGCCCAACATGGCCGCCTCGTCCACCTCTCTCCGCACAGGCGGGAAAACGACGGGGAAACGTCGCGCGGCGGAGAAACCGCCAGAACCGCCCTCGACTCAAACGGCGGCCTCGCCGCGGCAACCGCCGCCGAGCGGGGAAGGCCGCCGGTACGAAACGGCCACGGGGGGAGGGGTACCAGGCGGGACCAGAGCCCCGACAGCGTGGACGCCAGGCGAAGGAGGCTCGACGGCTACACGGAGGTGAGCGTGCACGTGCCCACGCAGCAGAGGCAGAGGCAGCAGGAGAAGGTGGCGGTGGAGAGCCCGCAACAGCCCCCCGTGGACAAGAGCCGTCCGGCCAGACCGGAGGGAAGCCAGCAGCTGAACGGACACTCGCCGAGGAACGGATACCGCGTGAAGAGGAGAGCCACACAGCCCCCCGGAGAGTATGAGGTCATAGCCGTGACCATCTCAAAGGCCAAGCCGTCCCTGGGTGAGACTTTCTGCTGGGACATCTTTCTTTAAAACGTTTTTATTGTTAGCATTTCTAGAATATTGGAACTGCTACTTTATCTGTTCATTTATTATCTCTAATGACAACATGGCATTAATGCCCTTTTTGTCAACTTCAACAAATATCTCCTCTCGTTTCGCTAGCTTACCGTGCAGGTTCTTCTACACCGCTCGTAGCAACAAAGCCGTAGCATTTCGATGTTTGAAGCGTCGGCGCGGATTTGAGCTCGAAGTTAGCGAGCTTTCTCGAGAATGACTGACCCTGCGTTTAAAGTGTAACTGCACAGTTTTTTGGGAATCTGCTCGATATTAACACCAGCATTGATGTGTTTCATCACAGATCAATCCTATTACTTAGTTCACAGCTAAAAAAAAACACACTTTAGGGTGCAGTTACACTTTAATATTGCCATCACAGCATTATTTACAACCACTGTGACTGTGAATCTATTCACTACCTCACCAGTAGAGGTCAGGCCATCACAGACCAAATTCACTTAGGATATAAATCATGAGATCAACACTCCAGTTTAGCCTAGTTCAGTTCCCATAAATACAACATATTTTTTAGACTACTTATAGGCAGGTGCTGTTTTGACCTGCTGTTCCCATGTGTGTTTACAGGCATTAGCATCTCTGGTGGCATGGAGTCCAGGGTCCAGCCAATGATAAAGATAGAGAGGATCTTCCCAGGTGGAGCTGCCTCCACCTGTGATGTACTGAAGGTAAGTCACTCTACCCTGTACAATCTGCATGGAGAAATCAATTGGAGGAGGTAGGCATGAGTAGTCCTGTCTAAAAATAATAGTGATTTGAAAGTAGCTACAGCAGTTGTCCGTTCTTGTTAGTGTCTTTTGACTGACTGACACGACACTGTCATAGTTATGAGTTGCTGTAGCAGGTATAGGTGTGTTACAGCGAAGAGCAGTGAGACAGCCATCTCAAGTGGCTTGGCTGCTTCATTTTTAATGAGGAGCATGGCTACTAGGCTACTAATGTATTACTAATATATTGCATGTGTAGCACAGCTTAGCAGTCATCAATGATCACCGCTCACGCGTAACGCTCACCCTCTCAAGTGAACGCTACAGATTGATGTATTCTAAATATACAGTGTATATCTTTGTTTATCCACATGCCTCTTAGCACAAACACAACACCCACACATACACAAACACTGATAACGTCAGCAAACACTGAACATTTTAAAATAAACAATATCATCATGAGAATGATCGGGTGGCTGTGTTGTTAATCAAGGAAGCAATGTGGGTAAAAGGCATTGATGGAAAATAGGAGAGAAAATGGAGTATGTAAAAGCAGAGAAATTGGCCAGGAGAATGTGACTGGAAAAAGTGGATACAGGCCATTAAAACAGTGACGTTGCTGGCTAGCCTAGCGCTTGGGACACGTGGCTGCAGTTAATAAGCTAGCCCAGAGACTGCAAGCTCACCTTCAGGCTGTGCATGTCAGCTATAGCTCATATCGGGCCCTGGCTCTGTGCTATCTGACTGTCTGAGTGCAGGGAAGCCTCAACACTGTGGGCTTCAGTGTTAACACGCATCCTGTCTCCTTAGAGCCAAATGATAGTGTGTGTGCGTGTGTGTGTGTGTATATACGCAATATTTACTGCCACCTTGTTATTCTATCGAGGAAATGACCTGTGTACTGTAAGTGCAATGTGATTGGTCCTGACTGGCATATGGTATGTGACAGTTGACAATGTAATCTATGGCTATGGTTTTCAAGTTATATTTGTTCTCTTTTTACTCTTTTTATGAACTAGCAAACGTGTATTTGCTGTATTGCATACTGCAGTCAGGGTGAGATCATTATTATTTTAATCGCCGCACGCCGCAGACTAGAACAAACTGAAAAGCAATTGTAAATACTTATGTCCACATAGGCCTGCACTGTAGCTCCTACAGTGTGCAGCGTAAGCAAACCTAATGTGTATTTGTTGTACGCTATACATTCTAAACACATTACAGCATCAAAAGATGCTGTTGTAGAGGTCAGAGTGATTTCACTGGGTTATTTATGGATGATGATGATGCCATTGGCCACAGTGAGCAAGGTTCATAAATGCACTCCATAAATGGTCGTAAAGTGGGTTCAATAAATTAGGTGTTGGTCTATTTAAATATGAAACATTAAACTGACTGAAATGACACAGAACATTTGGATGCTCTTTATTTACAATTCAAATACAAATCTCAAAATGCCAGAGCGCCTGTTTGGAGTGTCAAGGGCAAAATATCTCTCATGGGAGAGGTTAGATTGAAGAAAAATATATTTTGGAAAGGGAAAGGGACACACATGGCGTCTTGACAATGCTGTGTGCCGTCACCCGTGTATGCATTAACCTTCATACAGGCTCTGGTGGTTAGGCAGGTGCATCCTTGTCCAGCACCGATGCCGTCAGAGGAAGTTCCTCCCTCTCGGGCTTTCGAAGCCTTTGCCACACTTTGTCCCCATCCTGCAGGAAACAGCTGGCGAGAAGTCTGACTGACTGTTTGTGTAGTCTTTTTTTGTAAACAACCTTGTGCTAAAGGGGGGACTTTATATACTTTGTATATATACTTTATATACGCACTAGCGACGGCCTTCGGTGCAAATATATTAAAGTAATGGTGAGAGCCCCAAGTCTCTTTGGCATAAATCAAGTTCCCTCTAAGAGACAGAGTCACTGCAGATTTATGGCTTGTTGTCAGCAGCGGTGTTCTGGAAGAAATGGGTGGTTAAAAGAAAAAGATAAATTCAGCCCAAAGGAGGAAACAAAATAATGAATATAGACTATTTTAAAAGCCGAGATGCAAATAATTGTAATTACTTTTGTTATTGTTTGTTGTTGGCCACTTAATATAATAACAAATGCTGCTGGTGTGTGTGTGTGTGTGTGTGTGTGTGTAGGCAGGGTATGAGCTGGTGTCTGTGGACAGCGAGTCTCTGCAGGGGGTCACTCATCAGCATGCAGTGGACGTAATTCGTCGTGCATTCAGCAACAAGGCCAAAGATCCAATGGTGTTTGTGGTCAAGATCCCTAAAGTCACCCCCTCCTCACCTGCCTTGGCTAGCCTCAGGGACTAGCCTCTCCTCCCAGCCTCACACCTGGACCATGCAGCGGTGAAGGACACATGGATCTCACAGAAGCTGAAGCTACAGGATTTATTCAAAACATGATGTAGATGGAGAAACAATGCATTCTTTTATAAAAAGTGGCATTATCAAAACGGGAAGTATATAATCTGTCGAAATAATTGCCTTTATATATTCTGATATTACTTTTTGTTAAACTTTAATGTGAGATAGTGAGTTGTTGTACTGTGTACATTTTTAACTTGTATGCCTTTTATAACACAATTTGTTTAGTTTTTTTTAGCCAATGCTTTGAAATTATATAAAGAACATGAAATAAAACCATACATCCATCAGACAAAGGGGGATTTTGATGGGTTTTCTAAGGAATCTTTTCTAGAACTAATGTTATGATAGTGTGAAGCATGAATTCCCTCTGTGTGGAGTTTATTGTACCACAACACATGGCGGTTGAGGTCTGTTTTGCTGACTGGACCAAAGAGCCAGCAGTTTACACATCTCTTCAGCAGAAGCATCTCAGTCCACCAGGCTGCCAGAGAGAGATTACTGTGTCCCCCAGTATGAGATTTATAGATTTATGCCCATTGCCCAGAATGAACCTCTGTATTGTGTCAAAACTGATAGTTTATGTTTAAGGGATGTCTAGGAGGATTATTACAAATTGCTGCTCAGTATTTTTTTATGCTGTGCAGACCTGCTTGTGTTCCGCTGCAATCCGCTACTTTAGGGGCTTAATTACACCAAGCTGTGGGATGAGCCTGGAGGAGTTTGACGGACATGTCGGTGAGAAATGCAGCACACAGAGCCCAGTGGCACAGTTTAAACCATAGGGCAGGGGAACGAGGATGCGGTAGAGACTAGAATATAGTACGTAGACCTGCAATGTTATGTATGTACTGATATTGGCTATTGACAAGATGACCTGCGGCTTCATTTATACAATGGCCTTACAATTATTAAGTATTACCAAAACCATGAGTAAGTACTTCAAACCTTATTTTGACATGGAAATCTACACACTCTACGTGATTTCCATGCTGGCAATGCTGTTTGGGCAATACCCACTATCCACCAAACATTAAGTGTGTACCCTCATTTGTGCTATAATTATACAATAAGGGAAATGCAAGCATGTTCAGTTGTTGACAATTTAAAGATGAATACTTAACACTAAATTTGTATATATCTAAGAAAATGTTTATAAGTAAGATTCCTGATAATAATGATGTCACTTCCATGAAATGCATAAATGTAGGAGGAAGATAAATTGATGGACTCCATACAATGTACTTCTATTGTTTGAGCCTGAGTGAGTGTTCCCTCACCCTCATGTTTGGGTGTCTTGTTAGGGAAAAAAATATATTTTTCAGGTGATACAATTTGATGTTTAATTAAAAACAGTAATTTGTACAATGAATGTACACAAAAATATACATTGACAGCTACACACTCTATGGATTAATGAAGACAACATAAACACATATGCACAAAAGAATAGAAATTATACAAAAAATTAAATGTGTTACGTTGCTTTGGTCTAGTCACAGTGAAATATATATTTTGTCTGAATAGAAGACAATGTCCCTATGTTATACTATGTAGTAAGATATTTACAGATACTGGCTATGTGAAGATGTGAAAATACAAAATGCACATCCAGTTTTTGCAATATCTGAGCTTTTTGTGTATCTGTGCCTTTACTGTATATCAATGGCAGGCTTAATTAAATTAGCAAGTCTACAAGTACTGTATGGCTTGGTTCATTAGATTTGCTTCAAGTTAAGGTGGTGGGTTAAATACAAGGTGTTCTATTGAAACCTTAATCTTTAATTGGCTTTCAGTTAAACTAATAACATGTTAAGAATGCATTTAAATCTGTCAAACCATAGTGAACTGTGGTTTCATACAGAATTTGATCAATTTGGTATACAATATAGCAGTTTTGACAATTAATTCACCTCTTGGAATTACATAATACAGTACTGTCCTGTGTGTGTTTTTGTATGTGCACATACACCAGGGGTTGTTGTAATAATGGCACTGGAAATTATTCATGCAATGATTAATGTCAAAATATAAGGTGATATGATTGTATAAACAGTCAAATGAAATACAGTAAAAATGGGTGGAGGATTGTTGATTGGCCATCTGAGACGATAGCTCTCTAAATTTGTCTATAATGTAAATCAATTTGCATGTGAACAGTATGAAGAGCGGTCTTATGTTGTCCCCCATCCATTTAACATCACCTATCATTTGTATTATTGGAATATGAGACGTATATTATGGAAGTCTTTATATTTTGCATATTATACTGACACTGACTACCACAAATTATCTTGTTATATACAGTATACATACAAAAATATACATCACCATTCATTACAGAGTTCCATTTATCTATTTGATATACTTTGCTTTGCAAAATAAAAGGTGATCTTATTCAATGTATGCTGCAGGTTTTCCATGAGAACACAGAACAATCCATACTGTAGCTTCCAATATTAACATTTGGCTAACATTTAGACACCCTGTCTGTCTTGGGAGGGAGGATGTAGATTATATAGGCTGTAGTCTAAACCCCACTGTGTGAATGAGCCTCACTGAATGTCAATAAGACAGTCATGCACTCATGCCATTCTTTCTTCTGTACTTGCAGTCAAACAAGGGAACAGTACACAGCATGGAAGAATAGAAAGACCAGAACATGAATTGGCTCTACAACGGCAATAACAAAATAAAGATTATTAATAGCAAAGAAAAAAAAGGATGGATGTCTAAAGGGAGACTCTACATAGGTACATACCCCGTGTTGTGTGACCAAACCCAAGAATCCTAAGTGTCAATTGACCCCTGACCTGCGGTCATTGTGAGGACAGAAATATAAACAAGTGAAACCTTGTGGGTTATGGCGACATCCCTCCTAGTGCTGTGTATTTATAAAATGCTCTGTAAATGTTTACACAAAAAGAAGAACTGTCTGTTGGTGGTCTATATAAGTTAACCGGCATGAAGGTTTCATCTGAACATTTGGTCTCCATCTACGTGGTGGTTTAGCAGACGACAGAACACAACGTAAGCAAACCAAGAGCCTTTTGTCAAAACTGGCTTGAGGAGGCTGTGTGATTGTGTTAAAGAAGCAGACATGTTCATATAATAGAAAAACACATTTTTGCAAAACAATCCCAGGTTTGTCCTTAAGAAACTAGTCCATTATTTGCAAGCTGTGAAATGTTTACTGCATCCATTCCAGTAACAATACATTTTATTTCAAATATTTCTCACACACTGTAGTGACCACATCTGGTGCAATGTCTACACTTTCTTTTATTAAATATAGTCCTGAATGAAGCACAAGAACTGGTGATCCAGCCAACACAAAACGGTGCGTGTACAACCATTCAACGGCAGATATTTAGTGTTGATTTCCCTTTACGTGTTATGCTGTACCAAGGATGTACTGTAGGTTGAACTAGTGCAGAGGTGGCGGTCACTTAATACAATGTGATGATGTCATCATTAATGGCCTGTGTTGTGTCTTGTGTGCTACCTCGATAAATGGACATGTTTTGACCTGGCAACTGTGCATGTAGGCTAATATTTTTTGCTTAAAGTTCCTGTAATAGTCAGTACCCTGATTTGAGTATGGTTAAAAAAAAAAAGCATGCTTGACCCATGATAGAAATGAGTCATTGTGCTGGTATGGTAGTCACACAAACAAACCAATATACAGCATTGAAGACAACTTGAAAGTGTCTTTTCTGACCGAGTCCCAATTCTCGGTCGGTTGTCCAGGTAAAGCTACTTTGAAGGGAGTGCCGGAGAAGTCTGGGTGATTTAGGTTCGGTTTACATTTTCCATTACTTCCGTTAAGTCCCTTTTGAGAGTGCTGGTAGTACATTTGATAAGTGTGAGTGTTTTCTTTGTGTGCGTGTGCATCATCCAAGTGTTTAGATTTCGGTTGCGGTGATCTCCTCAAAGTGGATGTCGTTGCTGCCGCTGTGGACCTCGTAGTCGTCCATGTCCCTGCTCTCCAGCTCCAGGCTCAACTCCCGCATGACTCGCTCCAAGTCCCGGTTCCGGCGGTACATGTGGATATAGTTCTGCTGTAGCTGCTTCTGGTAGCGGATTACCTTGGCAAAACCAATGTTTCCCTTTAGCCTATGTATTCATTTGAATGCCTACAACACAATATAAAAGACTAGGAAAGCAAATGTAAGTCGTTTGTTTTCAATTTAAAATGTCTCTCTCATTTTCATTATATTGAATATGTCTCATAAAAGGCAACATAATCAACTATAACATAATGCTGCCCTATTAACACAGTACTCTGATGGAAGAGTGACCTACACGTTATTAAACATTACAACATCTCCTTGACTTCTGACCCCGCTCCCTCACCTTCTCCTTCTCCTCCTGCCACACCCTCCTCTCCTCCTCAAAGCACGTCAGCTGCTCCTCGCCGCTCCTCCTCTCGTACTTGAGCTCGGCCTTCAGCCTCTCCACCTTATGGAGGAACACAACTACTTAGAACACGTCTCGTCCTTGCTGTGTGTGTGTGTGTGTGTGTGTGGGCGGGGCAACCCATGTACCTGCTGCCTGAGTCCCATCAGGGCCTCTGTGTTCTGCCGCTGTGCCTTGGCCTCGTCACTCTCCCCCCCCCAGGCCACGCGGCCCTCCTCTCCGTCCCGGTACAAGGAGGCGCTGGGCCCGCCCCTCCCCGCTCGGCCCTGCTGCGGCATGGGCAGACTCCCGCCCTTGGCGCCGGAGCACTGCGAGGGTGCGCCGTGATTGGCCAGGGTGTCGCGGAGGCGGCCCGACTCCTCCTCCAGACGGCACAGTTTCTCCCGGAGCAGGTCCGCTTCGCTGCGGCGCCGCTGCAGCTCGTTCTCGCACACCTCCAGCTCAAGGGAGCGGGTCCGCAGGGACGCCTGGGCCTCCTGAGAGCGGAGCTGGCTGGCCTGGAGCTCGGCGCGGGCCTCCCTGAGCTGGGCCCTCAGCACCACGATGTCCCCTGCCTTCTGGCTGAGCTCCGACTGGATCTCCTTCAGCTGCTGCTTCAGCAAAGAGATCTCACCCGACTTCTGGCACACCTGGGATAATAGAGAGGGGAACGGATACATACCTGTCACTATGGAAACGAAGGAAGAGACCTCGCTACCATGAAAGACAACACTGCTGATGACCAATGAAACCACTTTTCACAAAGTCCTCAACTTGGCACCTAATACATTTAAATAAAATGCCACATGAATAGAACGAGCCATACATAAATGATCAATCAATCACCTCCCACTTGGACTCCTCCAGACGGGGTCCTAGCTGGGTCTGCTCCCTCTGGATGGTGGCACACCTCCTCTCCAGGCTCTCCCTGTCCTGCAGCAGGGAGGAGAAGTCCTCCTGCAGCTTCTTCTTCTCCTGCTGCAGCTGGAACACCTGTAGACACACAGTAGAGACATACTGTAATAATTATTATTTAAATTAATTAATTATGTGTATATATATATATATATATATATATAGATAGATAGATAGATAGAAGGGGGAGGGAGTAGAGAGGAATACAAGCAACTCAGCGTTCATGTGTGGGAAGGGCATCCACCAAAACAACTATATTAAGGTAATGCTGGTGTCCACCACAATACCAAGCATAAACAGCAGTGTACCTTTAAAGTGATTCTATAAGGCTTTTAGCCACTAGATGTCTCACTAAGGGCACCAGCATCTCTACCACCAAAACTCTCTCTCTCTCTCTCTCTCTCTCTCTCTCTCTCTCTCTCTCTCTTTATCAGGCTTCTCTCTCTTTATCAGGCTTCTAACGACACATTAAGTTGAATCAGGTGTGTTTCGCCATCTTACCGTTTTGTGTGCGTTGAAAAACTAATATAACAGCCCTGGCTCCGTAAATTGGAACATAAACAACAACATAAACAAAGTGGCGAACATCTCTCACAACAACCAAGCCGCTTTGCTTCACAATGCATTTTGCAAGTGTGGGGTGGCGCTGTAGAGGAATATTGTTTTATTTGAGTTAGCAAGTGTAGCAAGTTAGCAAGCATTCTCGAGAACAATTAACCCTGCATTTCAGTGAACTGGAGGGTCTGTGAGTGTTAAGCCCACCTGTAACTGTAGCACCTGCTGAGCTCTCTGGGCCTTCTGTGAGGCCTGCTTCATCGTGGAAGAGCAGGTCTCTCGCAGGTCCTCCATCTCTCTTTCACAGCGCCGCTGCTTCTCCTCATACACCTGCCAGGGAATGGAGGGCAGGTGAAAGGTCAAAGGTTAGGGCTGTGTGTCCAGACTCATCTTTCCTTTCAATATCTTGAATCCCTGTTGAGCCCCTTCCCCGAGACGTCTTTGATTGTGTCTGGGAGCATTTATTTGTCCAATGGTACGTTGAGACTGTACTGTGCAGAAGGACTCTAGAGTATACTGGAAGTAGGCATGACACAGTGCATGTGGGTTTGTTTACGCGTACTGTACATGTGTAAGTGTATGCGTGTGCAGGTATCTGTGTGTATGTGTATGTGCGTGCTTGAGAGGCATCTCACCTGGCAGATGGCGGCCTCGTTCTCGTCCAGGTTCTCCCGGAGATGCTGGAGCTCCAGGTCCCTCTCCTTGAGCTTTTCCTCCAGCTCCCTTACTACCGCCTCGTAGCCCTCCGTGGGGGGTGGCGAGTGTCCGCAGGACCCGCTGTCGGACAGCGGCTGGCCCCGCCCGCTCAGTGACCCCGAGCCCGAGCTCTTGCTGGACGAGGATCGCCCGCTGTCTGAATTGGTGTGACCCCGGCCACCACCACCACCACCACCACCGCTGCCTCCTCCGCCCGCCGCTTTCACCGCCCGGCCGGGCCCCGCGACGGGTTCCGTGGGGCCCCCGGAGCTGGAGCCCTCGCTGGGGGCCAGGCTGTAGACCGTGCTGCTGTGGGTGGGCAGACTGGACAAGGAGTTCCTCCCCGAGTCGGACATGGAGCAGGACTGGCTGCTCCGGGCGTTGCGCCCCCCACTGTAGGAGTTCCGCTTCCCGTCGGAGGCCGAGCCAGCGGCGCCGCTGCCCGCGCTAGCATTAGCGCCGGTGCCTCCGCCGCCGGTGCCGCTGGAGCTTCCGAGGGGCAGCAGGAGGTTGAGGCTTCCCTGGCTCTCGGACATGCTGCTGCCCCCTGGCCGTGGGGCCAGGTACTGCACAGAGTGACGGTTCTTGGGAACCACAGGCTTGAACGCTGTAGGACGGATGAGGACCTTCTCCATGTTCTGAGAACACACAGGTGACACAAATCAGCCACTGAGCTGGACTAATTAGCAACAGCTGGATGGAGCTAATTCAAAAGAGGGTCAGTCGTTAAGGTGACCCAACAGGCTCTACATTTGGTTAAACTGGTTGTCATGGGTTTGATTAAGCATGTGTCTATTAATAGCCAAAGACAAGTAAAGCAAATGAAACGAAAGAGAACAGGGCACACTTGGACGTAGAGATGCCTGGGCTCAATGAGTGAGCTCTGACACTGATTATGAGGTGCCCACAAGGTCGGTGGCTGAGCTTTTTCACGGCCATGATAAAGCTGCCCTGTCAATTGATGGAAATAAATAGCCTATTATACTGCTGAGCCAAACTAGCGTAAAAACCACACGCTGTAGAAACACACTGGCTCCACTGTCTCGGGAGTGTGTTGGACCGTAACTTTTTTATTTTATTCTTTATCTTTATTTTGTACCTATTATTATATAGAAGAGGTGTAAAAACCAAAAGAAACTATTAGAAATAAATGTAATAATGACAATGTTATAAAAGGGGAATTTCTGTTTGTCCTATGCAGTACTAGTTTAGAGGAATTCCTGAAGTGAACTTGCAGTTCAGTGCATCTAAATGTGTAATCCTAATGTCTAAACACATTTGTACAAATGTAGTGACTTTGCGATGGGCCGTGCACAACACGAGTCCGGTAGAGTCCTTGTAACTCAGGGTGTCCAGTTTGACCTGATTGTTATGAATAGAACGCTCTGAGAATAATACTGATTCATCAGGTCAGTACCTGCTAATCAGAACACCTAAATCAAAACGTAATGTCACTAGCTACTACTAGCTACTATCTGTGTTCACCCTACTGTGACAAGTGTGTCAAAACAGTTCACGACAGGCTGGTCCACTTGCCTTCTCTAGTTGTCCTGACACCGGGACGAGTTTGGGAGGAGGCCCGTCGATGTTGCCGTTCAGGGCTCTGTTGTCCCGGGGCTCCTCCGCGTCACTGCAGGGGCTGCCAGCTACCAGCACCAGGTTATCATTCCAGCCTCCCAGCAGCACCTCATCGCTCCTATAGCCACAGCTCCCACTGGTTCCACCTGCCACGGCCCCGTGGCCCCTCCTGGGCTGCTTCTTGGTGGGCAGCGGGGGTGGCAGGGGCTGAGCCGGAGGCTGGCTCTGGCTGCAGTCAACCAGCAGCTGCTCCAGGGAGCTGCCGCTGCGGAGGGTGTTGTCTTGGAGACGGAAGCAGCTGGTCGCCGGGCCCGAGCGTCGGGGCTTGGCGGGGAACTCGCTTGCCGCGCGGCAGTGTCTCTCCTGGTAGGTCCGGCCTGATATGAGGCTGCTGACGGAGCCCATGGTGGTCTTGCAGGGGCTCGGTGGGGACTGTAGCTGGATGTCGAAGCTGGGATTAGGGTGGTCAGTCACGGGCACAGGTAGGGCCTGAACAAGGGCCATGGTGCCCTGACAGTGGACCACACACCACACACTCTGATGTGGGGGAGAGAAGCAGAGAGAGAGAGAGAGAGAGAGAGAGAGAGAGAGAGAGAGAGGTTACATGTGAGACAGTTCTCATTTGTTCCAGTTGCTCTGTTAGAAAGTAGCACTGCAAGCTGTTTCCACCATGTCCTTGCATCTGGTAGAAATAGGACACAATGTCCCATTCTGTCTTCCTGGTCTCATTAAACAACCAGGCTTTCTGTTATGACTACATTAATGTGTGATCACGCTCCTAAAATGTCAAAGCTTCTTAAATTGAAAACTATTCCCCCTTATAGCCATAAATTATACTGCATATTCTATAAAAAAAAGCCTCTTTTCTGACTATTTTGAGTAGGTCCAAAATGAATATTCATTATTAATACAGGCAAAAACGGGCTAGAGATTAGGCCTAAGGGCTCCATTTACAGATAGTATTATCAGTGTGTCCACTGTCTATGGGGAAGTTAGGAGCCAAGCCAAGATCCTTCTGGCCAAATTAAATAATCCAGGCCAGCTATTACCGTACACAGTCTACCCCTTTAATTACGCACACACACAAAAATGAGCCATACTCATACTCTATACTGGAGCACTTGCACAATCACATACTCACAAATTATGTGCAAAATCACGCGCACACGCACGCACGCACACACACACGCACACACACACGCACTGACGTGTTTTGTGATGAAGAGTGTGAAACAAAATCCAAAAATATGATTTAATGAAATAATTACAAAATGTCACACCTATACCTCTGTTGGCCACACTTTTGAGCATCAGTCTGGCTTGACGTGAGGCAGTTAGGATTCATATCTCTTTAGTATTGCACAGTACATTACGTTTCTTAGTGTACCAATGGTACCAACGAGAGTCTGTCTAGGATACAGTATGCACACCCTCTGGTATGTATGAGATAATTATGAAAGATGCTAAAAGGAGGGGTAGGTAGGGTTTTTAGTTCATGGAGGGAAAGACGTGCCAATTTAGAGGGGTGAAGGGAAGAATGCAGGAGGATACGGACGTCTAATGATTAGCAAATGATGAGCACATGATGAACGAGCAGGACGGCACACACAAACACACAACACAGGCGGTGTTGTGGGGGAGCGAGGCATAATGAAACAGAAGAATGCTGTGAGGGCATGTGAGGTGAGGAGATTGAGCTGTGTATGTAGCTTGACCACTTCACATGCCTTTCGCTTTTTACCCCCTA
>JAODTR010000007.1:2775795-2795554 GCA_025399935.1 Amblyopsis rosae | reverse complement strand
CCCTCACATGGTACAACCCATGTACGAGGCTGCGGTGTCAGAATGCGGAACATGTGTAGCCTACTTTAAGAGAAGATTGACTAACGTGACAAATGTAAAAAAAAAAAAAAAAATCCCAGAGCAGCCCAAAAGCCAAGCGGCCCACCGGGAATTCTCCCGATTCTCCCGATTACCCACCCCGGGCCTGCACTGAGCTGCGGCTGCCCATCCTCTGACACTCGCTGCCGCACCTGCCAGCAATCCCAATCACCGTCAGCTGCTGCCAGTCGTGGCTTTATCTGTTGCCTTGTTTGTCTTGTCAGTGCTCGTGATTGATTGTGTTCTCGTGTGTCGTGTTACCTGCAACAACGACTACACTACTTCATTTAACTTTCTGAGCACTCTGCTCGCTGTTTGGGCTATGCCATTGTCTTGGCTTCCTCAGTCTGCGCCTGCATTCACCTCAACGCCTTATAGAGGAGCATACCATAACACATACAGTATAATGCAGGATACAGCATACCATAACACATACAGTATAATGCAGGATATATTTGATTTTGTCTCCAGTGGCCAAAACAATACAGTCTACCTCTTTTTCCATACAAATTTAACTTTTGTTAAATACTTCTGTACTTAACGTACTTTACCTCAATATTACATCCTTTCACGGGCGTTTGCCTTAAATTATCCCCTTGTTTGCAACTCAGTTTTATTTGTCAGCCAGCTCCTTCTCAAAAACCTTCTTAAGCCTTGCCTATACAACTTGTCTGTTAGGGTTGACTATAATGCGCTGTAGCTTGTTAACTTGCAACGTGTAACTTGGCTGATTATGTTAACCTGTGGCCTTAGGTAAAAGGGAGATCTGATGGAGAAAGTTGCTTGGCTCGAAAATGAAAGAGAATTCTGCTTCGCTAACGGCCAGACTTCCATTAGGACTAAATCAACTGCCCGCTCATATACATGAGACATATATTTAAATGGCAGAATATTGCCCGGGTGACTGACTGATGACACTGGTGCTGCCTATGAAATTATAATCATAGTCTGCTGTGTGTGTGATACAGAGATAGAGAGGGAGGGAAAGAGAGATGTGACAGAGGAATGGTTGGAGAAATTATGTGTCCAATTACAGAGCTGGGATGTAAATATTGTCCGGACAGTAGAATCTGATGTGTCATCGCCTCATTTCATCTGCAGTTGCACTACAAGAGCTAAGTGGACACCAGACACTAGTCACACACCAGAGCGCTTGGCAATATAAAACCCGTTAGGATTGTATAGGAAAGTGTGCCGCTCTCCTCAGCACAATAGTGCGTGCGCGCGTGCGTGCGTTCCGGTCTTTTCTGCACACAATACTTATGTGCTTTTGCAATGCCCATGCTACGAACCATACAATAACCACTACGCACCGTGCCTGGTAGCGTATGGTTGGTGTTGTCCCATGCCTCGTATGCAGCACATAACAGCGGCCTCACAGCACTCATTGTCTGACTATCGTTGCCCTTAACCCTGCCACAGCCCTCTCCGTCCATCCTCCCTTCCTATTTGTCCTTGAGCACCCCTCCCGCCCACCACGAGAGCGTGCTATTCTTCCGTTCACGTCTACATTATTGGGGTGCCTCTAACGGAAGGCCTGAGACAAAAACACATGTCACTTCAGCTCGGGGCTCACCTCAATTGTTTTCAAGCGACGTGCACCGCTGGGATGCCACGGGTCGTCTGTGTGGCACAGCATGGAGCAGGTACACAATGCAAGCAGCCGCCTCGCTGTCCGCGCACGCACGCACGCTATTCCCTACGCTAATGCTGAGGTTGAGTGCATATGCGCTCATTCAACATTCATACACTCTGGTTTTATACTCCAATCAATTAAATCTGGTCCCGCAAACCTCAGCGCCAACAGGACCATCAACAGACAGAACAATATGGCTCGCCAGGAGGCCCGTTACATAATGCAGCCCGATTTGCACATTGCGCCGCTCTCCTTTGATACGTTTTTCCTCCAACGTTGTGTCTGTTTAGTTGCAGGAAGAGCAGTGCTCATACAGCGGAGGGCCGCTGTCTTAATTAAGAGCTCAAGAGAACACAGCGTATACAGGGCGCCGGGGGTCATCTTTTGCACGTAACGCTAGGTGACAGCTAACGGATTAGACAGCTTTGTGAAACGACGAGGAACCCAAGTTCACTCTGATATTATGTTATTGTCTTGCCTTGCCTTAATTGTGCGTTGAAGTCAGCAATGCAATGTAAAATAAACGATTCCTCCAAATTCACATTGATGAGTCACTGTGAGAATGCTCAACTGATGAAAATGCAGTGATTCACGATAATGAATAGACTTGCTAAGACGTTGCCAGTAAGACACATTTGTAATCCTGCCAATCCATTCAGGTTGGGACCACATGGTCTCTGATTATATAAACACGGTTTCCCTCAAAATATTACTAATTGAACCACAGCATTGAAATAAAACCATGACTGGATGTGTCTAAATAGAAAAAATGGCTCTCATTAGGCTGAGTTGTATTAGGGAGATGCTAATTGTATCTCTTTTAAAAACACTATTTGAAAACTAGGCTTTTTTATATTCAACTGTTGGCTAGAGCGATGCATGATGGACACAGTGGGATTTAAAATGTTTACATGTTTACTCTAAGCTTTGAAATACAGGCAATCATTTAATCATTAATGATTCAACCTTAATCCCACCTTCTGGTGAGGCAGGACTGATGTAAGGACAGTGATTTTTAGGCTGAATATCAGTACAGGTTGTTCAGTGTCCTTCCTGGCTCTGGCTGGTAACTCCTATTGTTCTGGCTACTTTGTGTTCCACCAGGCCCACTCATGCAAGGTAGGGCCCAGGTTTAGGGATAAAGGCAGAGCCGCGGGGCTCCCATTGGGTTGCAGAAAGCTTCATAAAACTTTTTTTTTTAAAGTTTTAAATAAATTAAAATACTCTCACAGCTTCAAAAGCTGCGTTTTCACCATGATTTGGAGCAGACATGGCACATGTCTATTTTTTTGCATACAAAATGTTGTGATTTTGAGGGTGATGCCAGTTTTTCCAAATGTATTTCAAACATTTGATCAAATCATGAGCATCATCTTTATTCATAGGAATAGCATTTGTGCATGATTTTTATGCTAAACTGTTGGGAGGGGTATGGGGGGAAATCATGAAGTTGGGACAGATGGTATTTAGCTCTAGCTGTGCCGGGCTCAGCAGGACCTGAAGCTTAAGAGGTTAGGCCTGTCAAAACCACTCTGTTCATTCACTGCCTAACAAAGTGTGGACTGTCAGCCTGTTCTGTTTAATAAACTTAAGATTTTTCTTTTGTCAACGCCTGAACAACACAACTCGATGACCTCAATATCTCGTCATGCATCTAGGCTCCCTGAACCTCTCGGGAAAGCCTTGCTATAATGTGTGGACTTCGTTTGTTATTGTTTTGCTTTATTACAGGGATATTGAACAATGCCGGTCAAACCCTTTCCTGGTCATGCGTTTTTACATATGCTAGTCAAATGTGTCTTGTTTTTGTCCATGAGACTAGTGCCACTTAAGTTGAACTACACAGTTGAACCAAATCTGTGTGTATTGAGAAAAAATATAGATTTGGTTCAAGTTTCTCAAATACAGTGACCAAATGGATAATTAATCCCCTATATCGGTATGGTGACTTGTTAAGAAAGCTATAGAGTTCAATGGTTTTACTACAGTTTATTATCAAATTAAAGAGAGGAATTAATTGTTTCAATTATGAAAATATGTAATCCTTATTTTATATTTTATATTTCTATATTATTTCTATATTATCAACAAAAATATTATTCCTAAGTCTTCTGTGACTTTCTAGACTATCAAAAAAGAAGAATAAAAGCCCGTCCAATACTTAATTGACCCTAGTAGGAATACTGTACTGTTTTTTAATAAAACGCAATAATTGTTCATTTGTCTCCCAAATTTAAAACTATATTTTAGAAGCATTTTAAGTTTTTAACAATCATACTTAGCCACAAGAGGGTGACAAAATGTAACGTGAGATTATTCAGGTTGTTACCACACAGTACATGTTTTGTAAAACCTCACAATGTCACAATATCTTAAACTGCTCACTAAGCATTCAGTGCTTGTTCAAAGACACAAGCAAAATGTTCCTTTATGTCTACTTAATTTGTCTTTTGTCTCCCCCATCCATTAATTTGTTTCAGTGGTTGGTGGGGGTCAAAACCTGAAGGCTGGTGAATCGTGACCTTAGCGAGAGGCCTTGGTGACACTTGACCTCTAACTGGGCGTGCGGCTGACCCTGGAGGATACCACACAACAATGGAAGACACGTGCCCCGGCCTTGTCACTATGGTAACAGAGGCCTAGAAGAACAGAGGGGTGTTAGGTTTGGGGTCTTTATCCCGATCTATGTTAACCATCTGCTACAAATTGACTCTTAAAGATGCCTCACCAAAAGCACACATACCCACAACTGAATGTTGAGTTGTGTGTGTGTGTGTGTGTGTGTGTGAGTGTGAATGTGTGAGAGAGAGAGAGAGAGAGAGAGAGAGAGAGAGAGATAGAACACGGACAGACTGGGTAATCTCTGCAGGCAACTGTGATGGTGCTTTATATTCTCACAATCACCTGGAGAGATTCTACAGTCTGTCCAATATGCCCTTTGCAACACTGCTCCCTTGAGATTATAGCTGCAACTCAGCTCTACAGCTTGCATCCACAAAGAACAGCGCATCATCGTTTAAGCCAGTGGTTTTCAAACTTTCTGAGCTGCATATAGAAGTGGTTCATACGTTTATGTGTGTAAAGAAGGGGGAGTTGTGAAAAACTTCTGTGAATAGCATAACACAGCATAAAAATCCATAAATATGCATATACTAATATTAAAAATGCATGCACTTTTTATTAAAGGTAATAAACTTTCAAATAAAAAAAGAAATATGAACATAATTATTTATTTTTAATTATGAAAACATAAATTTCCTGACTGTCCCACACTTTGAAAACCAGTGGTTTTAAACAATAACTCTGATCAACATCTGACCCATGAAACCATGGCAGCAAGCTGTCCTACCAGGAAGAATGCCTTGCTCACCTGGAATGGCCAGGATGGCAGTGATGTTAAAGCTACAGTAATGCTATCTGTGACTAGACTTATTCTCTTGATCCTTTCATCCTTCCAGCCCCCACACCCCACCTCACTTCGCTTGAAGAGCAGGGGGAGATGGGGCTGAATAGGGGGACAACAGGTGTCTTTATGGGTCCTGTACCGCAGCCTTAAATCCATGTTTTGATACCACTGCGATCTTACAGATGTGGTGACCCCTTCCCCCCCCCCCCCCCCCCCCCACACACTTCCCCCATCCACACCTTGCCATACTGTGGGTCGCACGCACACACACACACACACAGATGGAAGCCTAACCCGGTCCCTCTCTCACTCTCTCCCACCCTTATTTTTATTTCTTGTCCGCCTCTGTGTACAACCTCAGATGAACAACACTACATGACATATTACACCGTGTCATGATACATTTAACAAACATAAAGCCAAAATGAAGAAGCCATGTGTAAAAAAACTAATCTCACCGTATTATTCAATAGCTTGTAGAACCACCTTTAGCAGCAATAACTCGACGTAACTATTTTCTGTATGACTTTGTCAGTCTCTCACATCGTTGTGGAGGAATTCTGGACCCTTCTTCTTTACAATGAGGCTTCAGTTCATTGAGGTTTGTGGGCATTTGTTCATGCACTGCTCATATAAGGTCCCGCCACAGCATTTCCATTAGGTTGAGGTCTGGACTTCAACTGGGCCATTGCAACACCTTTATTATTTTCTTTTTCAGACATTCTGTTGTTCTGATTTGCTGGTGTGCTTTTCAGTGTAATTTTGCCTGATCCAATACCTGCCAAGCTTCAACTATCAGACAGATTGCCTCACATTAGACTAGAATACTTTCGTAAAGAAAGTTCATGGTTGACTCAATTACTGCAAGGTTCCCAGGTCATGTGGCTACAAAACAAGCCCAAATCATCACCCCTCCACCACTGTGCTTGATATTTGGTATGGGGTGTTTGTGCTTATATGCTGTATTTAGTTTTTGCCAAACGTGGCTCTGTGCTTTATGGCCAAACATCTCCACTTTGGTCTCATCTGTCCAAATGTCCAAAGGTTATTGTTCCAGAAGTCTTGTGGTTTGTTCAGATGAAACTTTGCAAACCTAAGCCATGCTGCAATGTTCTTTGCAGAGAGAATAGGCTTTCTCCTGTTAACCCTTTCAAACAAACAATATTTGTTCAGTCTTCTTCTAATTGTACTGCCATGCAATTTAACATGCTAACTGAGGCCTGTAAAGTCTGATGTAACTCTTGGGTTTTTTGCAATTTCTCTGAGCATTGCATGGTCTGAACTTGGGGTGAATTTGATGGGACATCCACTCCTAGGGTGATTGAAAACTGCTTTAAACTTTTGAATAAACCTTCTCACTGTAGAATGATGGACTTCAAAATGTTTAATAATGGCCTTACTCCCCTTCCCAGATTGATGGGCAGCAACAATTGCTTCTCTAAGATCATTGCTGATGTCTTTCCTCCCTGGCATTGTGTTAACACACACCTGAATGCTCCAGACCAGCAAACTGATAAAACCTTGGTTTTTATAGAGGTGGTCACACTTGCTGTTAATCAATGAATCAAGGGCATTTGATTAGCAGCATCTGTCTGCTACTTAGCATTTTAATTCCTATGGAATTAGTAAGGGTGTACTTATTTTTTCACACATGGCATCTCCGTTTTGGCTTTATGTTTGTTAAATAAATCATGACACGGTCTAATGTGTCATGCGTTGTTCGTCTAAGGTTGCATTTACCAAAATATTTAGACCTGCTTCAGAACAGATGATTGTTATTATGTCCTGATATGCAAAAAACGTAAAATTCAAAGAGGGTGTACAATCTTTTTCAGATGACTGTATAGAACTTCAATTTTGGTCATTATTATAAAGGCATTGATTTACATTTACAATATAATTCATAAGGTGTTTTCGGCTAACTTTCGGGAACTATTTTGAGGCTCCACAGTCCGCCATTGCTGTGACAAAAACGATCGATAGGAGTGAACGGAGATGATGCGCCTCTCTCTTTACATGGCTCTGTCTTGTTCTTACTCTCTCATTTTTCTTGTTCTTTTTCTTGCTCTCTTATGTTTGGGACGTCATGTAAAATTAAATCAACGATTATCCTGGCCAAATTAATTCCGATAAATTATATTATCACGATTATTTATAATGTTATTTAAATGGGACTCAACCATACTGTAAAAACGTTCTTACATTTAGTTAAAACACAAACATTGTCATTGTATCATGACACGCATACTGTATCTTTGTTATTGATCGTGTGAATGTTTCTGTTTTGAAACCAGTATTTCAATAAAGCCGATGTATCCTTTTTGTGGCTTTCAGCCATAGTGGTGATTGACTGGAAAGATGCAGGCTGATTCCATCAACATAATTGGACTGTACAAGTGAGCTAGACAGCTTTTTTTCCAAGTCACCTATATTCTTACTCGTGAGGATATTCACGATAATACTGATAATGGACATTCACCACGATACCATTACCGATTAATATCATACATCATCCCATCCCTGCTCCGTCTTCTTCTCATCACCTTTGCGTTCTTCTGCTGTGTTTTGGCCAAATCTCAGCTGGCAACTGTGAGTCGTTCACTGGCTCCTCTCACAATGGCCTCTGGGATTATGCTAAACACAGCCACCCGCCGCCCGGGCCTCTCTCTCCCTGATCGGCCGGCACCGGCGACGCCTCCCCCAGCGCACACGGGAAAGAAGAAGGTGGAGGAGGAGGGCTCTCAATGAAGATGTCACTGCGATTACACAAGCACATCTCACAGACACCCCCCCATCTCTCTCTCTCTTTTCCTCTCTCTCTCTCTCTCTCTCTCTGGTCGTCATCCCTTCCAGCCAGCCGTCCGTGTCCCCCTTCCTTCCAGAGAGAAAGAAAAAAATTCTTAAATCAGGAAAATTACGATCTTTTGAAGTGCAGCGCCATGACTCGCAGTTCTTTCATAGTTGCAACACTCACCCTGAATTTTCATGGGATTCACACCGTAGATGCTTGTGCTGCCATCTTGGCTTAGAATGATGTCCGCTGTAAAGTGCTTGCCATTGTATCACTGCAGGTTGAATAGAATAATGAGTGCCTAATGAGCGTCTGTAGCTTTGCCGATGGACTAAACGCGTTAAAGGTAAAGGTGCTTTTATTGTCACATACACGTAGCGAAATATGTTCTCTGCATTTATCCCATCCCTCAAGGGAGCAGTGGGCAGCCGCTGTGCAGCGCCCGGGGACCAACTCCAAGGTAGAGGCCAGTATCTCTGGTCACTATGGCACTGACTGGGAGCTGAGAGAGTGAACCTGGAGGAAACCCACGCAGACACGGGGAGAACATCCAAACTCCACACAGAAAGGCCGGGACGTCCGGGGTTAACACCCGGGACCTTCTTGCTGTGAAGCCACAGTGCTATCCACCGTTGTTGTAAATGATGTGGCCCCCTCCATGCAGAGGCTGGAGGTGAAGGCAGAGCTCTCTGATGTGGATGGTACTGCATCAGGAACTGATTGGCCGATGCTGAAAAGCCAACAGTACCTGATGCTTTGCCTTCAGCATCGAAATAATCAACGTCGTCGTCTTATTTTAGTCCGAAGATGATGAAGGATTATTTGAGAATGGTGCGTTGCTGTGCTTTGTGTGACATTCAAGGTTTTGCTCCTGTGTCCTAAATAAAGATTCTATGTTCTACGTCTAAGTTCTTCTGTTATGTTTTGACTGGTATTTCTGTTTAAATGCACAAAGTACTGCTGTCGAGCTATTTAACACAATGCAGACCATCCAAGAGATAAATGTGCATGTGCGTGCACACACACTGAGGCAGCACTGGTCAGGGGTATTGAATTAAACGGATCAAACATAGATGTCATAAAACTGAAGTTGCAGTTCTTATGTTAAGCCAAGGTCCAACCCATCACTCTGACGTTTAAATCTACAGTAAAGTATGTTCAACTGTTGTTCACTAAGGATGAAACTGTACCCTTGGGTCACTTTAGCATTGTCCCTCCCTAGATTAACCTGAAACATGTCTCTCTTCTGTCCCCACCTCCCCACCGTTTGGTGTAGAAATACCTCCTGTGTGAGAGAAGGGATGTTTGCATGATTATCGACATGAATAACATTTCTATTGAGATTTTCTCACACTAACAATTATGCACTTGGGAGATACCCACC
This sequence comes from Amblyopsis rosae, assembly GCA_025399935.1. NCBI lineage: Eukaryota > Metazoa > Chordata > Actinopteri > Percopsiformes > Amblyopsidae > Amblyopsis > Amblyopsis rosae. Next base: position 2,786,259 of record JAODTR010000007.1, on the reverse strand, counting down.
CACCATAGCGTTTGCTCATTGTTTTACTAAAACCACTCTCTCCTTTGGTTCCAGTGAGAAATAACACCAAGGAGAATGTATTCTCATCCTCTTTCGTCAATCTGGGTATAACTATTTTATTAATCTCTATAAAAATGTGTCAAAACTGTTGATTAATTAAGTGTTTTATCTGTCTTTAATATGTGCATCTGCAGAGTGTCTTGCCAAGTAAAATAAACCCAGAAGAAAAAAAGAACCTTTGCATAGGTAGTCCGTGTTAACGTGTTGATTTACTTGCCTCTCACATAGTTGTGCGTATGCCACATTCTTTGTTGGTGCATTCACTCATCAAATGAACACAAGTGTAACTGATAGCTGTTGTCAAATGCAAGACGCGATTCAGTGCCAATGCTTTCGGATGGCCAACGAAATGCTTTATGGTATGCATCTCTTATGTAAACTTAACGAGCATCAAAGGGTTCAGCTGGTCACCTCTGAATAAAAAAGGTATAAATGCGCGGTGGAGCGGATATAGCCGTGATATTAGGCCTTGAGCGGCGTTGTTTCACCACACCTGTGTGGCACGTTGCAGAATGTTCCTGTAGTAATCCTCTGCCTATCCACACCCCGAGGAGGGGTTAGGAGGTCAGGCCTTAGCGATGATGCCAAGTCCAAGCCCTTTCCACTCACACTCGCACACAAGAAGCTGTTGGAACGCACACTCATGCACATGCAGGTAATCACTGTCTCTTCACCCGTGGGAAATCCAGGAGCGCTCGCCAAGTCCAGCAGATGTTCCCAAAATGCAAGCGTCTTGTAAACACCATGATATGTGTTAGAGGCTAATGTACTGGTTGCTGACAGAGGCCTTCACCATATGTGTTGTACCACCTGTTACACACACACACACACACACACACAGCCAATGGGGTTCTACACAGCCATATCTGCAGGGAGAGCAAATGGATGCAATGGCCTGAGAGTTGATTAGATTCAAATAATGTATCCCTGTGGGGTCATAAGGTTAGCACAGAAGCATGTCATACTGTATAAATTGCAACGATGAACAAAAAATATTCGTGTATTTTTAGCTGGTGTTCCTATAAAGACGTGTTTAAAGTTTTAAGAAGACCTTGGCAATTATATAGACCGTCTATAGAGGGAGCAAATCTCCGGTACCTTGTGATCAACGAAGTGTGTTTGGACAGCCCGGTGCAGGAAACCCTGTGATTCTACTGTACCCTGCGCTCAACCTGTTCGCTACACCGCCCCCTACATTCCTTACAAACCGCATGTTTCAAGTGTTGCACTCCAACTACCCGGCTCCATCTAACACACCATTTGAGTAAAGATTACTCCAGGCTACGCGCACCATTGGAATTGCATCAAAACGGGAGATATTTCCTTTCTCACAGTAAGGTAGGGGCAGCTATAAAATGCCAGGTATGTCTTCAATACCCAGGGTAACAAACTAAATGCAATATTCATCTGTACAATACCTACGAGTCTCCACACCGACAGATATAATTGTATTCTTTATATTATAACTAAATACATTGTTTTGCATGACTTAAAAATAGGATACGCTTGTTTCCCCACACTTTATTAGGCCAAGTCGATTAACATTGCATGACTAATTTAACACGTTTATTCTCCTGTCAATGACTGACATATCAAGACGTGTTTACGCACGATTTTTACGCGCATTACGCACTAACCCTTTTGGAGAAAACAGCAGAAAAACACTTCACTCAGTGAAGTCGCGGATTTTGTTGGAGCTATTCCAACATAAACACCAGGCCAGCAGCGGGAGATGTTCGGACTCGTTTAGCAATTCCTTCAATGATGTAATAACTGGTATTAAAGCGTGTAGGCTGTCAAGAAAAAAAATGATCTTGCATTCTCAATCCATTTGGCTCTCTCGTCTCTGTATCCATCTCTCTGCAGTTCAGCTCCAACGTTTCGTCGAAATGCTCGGAATCTGTGTGTGTCTTTGCGCCGTCGTCACACACGTCCTCACCCAGGAGGCTGAACAACATTTCACCTATACGGTAAGCGTGCTGGTGGTGGTTCCTTCAGCTTTAAAAGCTACTGTAGCTACTCTGCGTGTAATGATGCAGGTACAGTAACAAAGACGAGATAAGACCGCTTGTATGTAGCCTACTGTACAATAGGCTATATGGCACACAACGGCGTATGTTATCGTGGAGCTACTGATGGAGAATTCAGGACTCTGTTCACTAAACTATTGTTCTTTCTCTCAATTTGTTTATTTTACAGTGCACAGATGGATATGAATATGATCCTTTTCGGCAACAGTGCAAAGGTATGTCTTAGGTGGTTTGTGAAATTATTGGTTAGTGATCATACATTTAATAAATGGCATTATTTTTGATTAGTTTGTAATGTCATTTCACTTTAGAGTCATTTTCTTTAGATCTTTTTGTATTCCTTTCCTTTGCTGCTCTCCTGTTAGACGTAGATGAGTGCCAAATGATAGATGATGCCTGCAAAGGGGGGATGAAGTGTATCAACCACTTCGGTGGATACCTCTGCCTGCCCAAAAACGCACGCATCTTTGTCAGTAACGACAATGAGCAGCAGATCGAGACAGTGGAGCCCACCACCCCTGCCATTCCCGTTCTGCCACCGCAGGACCCACCAAGTAGACCAGTTCGATGTAGCCCCGGATTCACTCTCAATGAGCAGAACCTTTGCAGAGGTAAGTCTCATCATCATCATCATCATCATCATCAGCTTCACCCCGAACCCCCACCAACACTATATCAAAAAGTTCCTATATCCTTTAATATACTGTTTGTAATATCATGTATTTTATTTATTACAATAACACTGTGCATGCTACTTACTGCAGGAGATCTCAGGTACTGAAATGTAGGGTAATGAAAAACAATGTTTGTGCAATGTAAATGTAAAACAATGTATTCCACATTCATTGAGGTTACCCCTGAATACCTGCACGTCTACCAACATCACTTTATTTGAAGTTTAGAATCCTTGTCTGCTGCAAGTGTTCCTTCACAAACCGATCATGATTTTGGAGACCAAAAAAGCAAAACAGATTTTGTGAGGTCCAAAGGTGAACTCCTCCCGTTGCACCACATAAGCTACAGTAAATGCATAGCTGCAGACAGTGTGTGTGGAGTACTTCTCAGTTGCTTGACCTCGGTGATGACAGGCTCACTGCAAACTCGCAGTGGATGTTGTGGATGACGATGTGGATGGGTTTTTTGTTGTTGTTTTCTATTTTATTATTATTTTATTTTATTATTATTTATTTTATATGATAATTTTTTGTAGAATACAGTGTAAATGTCTCTATCTTTGTAAAAATATAATTACACATAGATGCTGGGCTTTGGCTAACTTGTGTTTGGGGTAGCTGTGCGGCACACAGGTTTGGTGGGTGTGTCTTTGTGTATGAATTAGCTTTGATCCTGTCTCTCTCTCACTCACGCACACACACACACAAACACACACACACACACACACACACACGCATGCACACACACCCATACACGCACACACACACACACACACACACACACACACACACACTTGAATACACACCTTGCATACACATATTTTTTCATTTTGCTGGACTTTTCACGCACTTTTTCTTGTGCATTGGAGGTGTAGGAAATATATACATATTAAGCTTGCTAGGTGATATGAGTAGGAATGGTTGTATGGTGGGAATTTGTTGTCCCAATGGGGTAGTGAATGTAACAATTATAATTCTACAACTGGGGCAAATACAAGTGTAGCATGCTTCAATAAAGCACCTGGAAGTGATTGCTTCTCTAATTAGGGTTTTATTAGGGTGTAAGAACATAGCAGCATATCAACTACAGTAACAACATGGACTCATGTATGGCCACCGTCTGTATGCATATTCATAATGGACAGGCAAACTCAATGCCTGTTGTTGTTCCTTTGGGAACACTGCAATTTAAAGTGGTATGCCTCCCATGGTGTTATGTGTGGGTGTATTTCTGCTGGGAGTCATATTACTTTTGTTTACATCAGCGGCATGCTGCTCCATTATTATCCCCCGCTCATCCTGGTGAAATATGTTTTCTTGCCAGTGGCACATTTAGCACAGCGGACTTGCTAAGTAAAGGAACTCCCATCCACTTCTAACAGGGAAATCCTCAGTTTATAAAATAGTGCTTACATCTGGATCACTGATCATGCACCACTCAATGGACGAAACTGGAATGCACATTTTAAGTAAGGCAAGGGAAAGTGGCTTACGTTGACAGAATAACAATAAATAATTGCAGTTACAGCATTTTATAAATCATGTTGGTTTTCTGTTGGACATTCCTTAAGAAATACATTGTATAGAACAGCATTTTTAGTCAAAACTACTACATTTTACAGCTTAATTGCAAAATACATCATTCACATTTTTCATTCACAAGGTTTTAGTGTCTTATTGTGTTTTATTTTGGCCACAAGGGGGCAGGATAAATTAAATAGGGTCCCTTGTAAAACGTTATAATTGTGTGCCTTGTCTTGTATGTGTCTCCATACTGTATTGAGTTCCACTCAACATATTAGTATCTCAAGTATTTTAATAGCATGGTAAAACTTGTGTGTGTCAGTTATGGTCTCGATTGACACCTGCTTGGGCACCTTCAACCAATCAGAACAAAGCATTGATGATTTTCAAACAGAGGACTAGTAGGCAATTGACCTTTCCCAAGCCCAGCCCGTTTCACTTGTCCTACCTAGTTACTGTAACTAGGTAGGACAAAACACCATAGAAAGCTATTACAGCAAAACAGACAGTTGACCGAAGGTCAGATTAAAAAAATGCTCAACTGATATTGGAGGACATGCAAAAAGGGGCGGGGCTTGGGAAAGGTCAATTGGTATAATGCTTGAGAAAGATTGTTGATATTTTTAATTGTTGATAATCAACATCCAAACACATACCTTTAGCCCATTGACAGGGCTGGAATCGTATTGTGTAGTGTAGTGCGGTCTGTATCACTTTGTTTGTGTTACCACGTATAGAGCCAGGGCTGTGAAGGAACAACTGATTATCTTTCAGCGTGCACAGAGAACGGACAGCTAATCCTTCAAAGGCAGTTGCAGACCAAAAAGCATGCCTGTTCTCTCCCGTGTGCAGGTCTATGCTCTTAACTGGTGGTAAAAACTCAGTTGCCTGACCAAAAAAAACTGTTGAATACTGGGTTTTTAGTCTGACTCAACTGTAATATGAGTGAAAAAGATCCTGATTGAGATGATTCCATGGTGATTGGCGGAACACTCTAAATCTGTGAATATGTGAATGCATTCACTAATATCCTGGAAAAATCCGGCTCAAAACGAGGTTTTAAAACACTTAAATAAATTACGTAATGAAAGTGTTTTCTGAACTGTCAAATTGTCAAGATGTTCATAAATCTAAAAATGACAAGAACCTCCTTTGAACTTAAATTTGAAATGAAGCCGAACCTGTGTTTTTCTAGTGACACATAGGGGAAGCTGTCACCTCGCTTGAGAGTGGCCACAGAGCAAAACTATGAAGCATTACTGTATGTGAGACAGCTTAATGATGCTTTGCCTTTTCATGACCTCCCCACCCTCAAAACACACGCACACACACACACACACACTCTCTGTAGTAGGGGAGTGATCACTTCAGATGCTTACAAGTGTGTTGTTGTTGGCATGTGTCGCTTTTCCAAATAATTTGGGTAATCCATCAAGTTACTGTAGATGAATCAGTTATTATAGTCGATGACAGGAGAGAAACAGATCATTTATGATTCTTATTAATATTTCATTACTGTTTACTACTCTCCTTTGCAGCAGATACTATGTAAAGAATATAGCAAGTTCACGTTTGGACAACTGTTATTGGTCAATGAGAATAATAATAACTTTGGTGATATGTGGATGCTGTTGTTTTCCTCAAAGGTTTGTCTGTAGTCTGTAAAATGCTAAACTTAGCTTTGGTTATTTTGCACATTTTTAATGAGAAACACACACTCCAGTATGCAACAAGAGAGGACATGCCAACCCTGATTACCGGCATGGGTGCGAAGGTAGCCACATCTACTGTAATACATTTCCTAATCCCAGCTATGTCTGGACACAGTTCAAATGTGATGCTTGGAAATGATCTTAAATGTGTTGGATTAAGGCCCTTGAGTCCTTATGTGACAGAGAACTTACTACTGTACTTTTCCACACAACACTCGAGTGCGCGCAATTACATTTTTCCACCAAGATGCAATGCACATGGGAGGAATATTTCTGGAATGTTAGAGGTGGTGTTTTTTTTCTTTCCATTTGCTCCCATCTTTTGTGATGGGGAGAATTACTCACCTCCTTGACAGATACAGTAAGCATGGGATCGATCTGTGAGCAGCGAGGAATGCTGTGTGCGGTGTGAGTGGCCGGCCCAGTCCTACACCGCCAAGGCCCTTCAGGATTTGACCTTTAGTCATACGAGTTTGATGTCTCCTTTCTGACGTTAACATTTTGGGAATGTATTATAGCTACTAGCGTTAGCCTGGCAATAGACCATAGAAAGACTTTTAGCTTGAAGCTTGAAATGCCTTCAGATGTGATCAGATGTTCATTCTTCTGTCTTCTGAAGCACACATGGAATATAACGGGAGTAATGTTGATACGAATAATGTTTTTGCAAGAAGAGGGATATATCAGATGTGAGAGTTTAGACAACATTAAAATATTGATGTTATTTAACATTTTTATTCTGACATTTATAGCGGGACAGCCTATGAGACAGGATCAAACACAATGCATTTACTTGATGTTTGACCCACGTAGACACAGGACAGGACTTTGTTGAGGTGTGTGTGTGTGTGTGTGTGGGGGGGGGGGTGGTGGTGGTGATGGCACCTGAACAAAGAGCCACCTGGGTCACATCCTATCGCCTTTTTGAACCCTCCCAACACCTGCTCGGAGTGGTGATTTACGTAACGGTAACAGAACATTAGTTGCCGCAGTCAATATAGTTTTTCCATCTGTCCATGACGGTTCCTGGGGTTGTACCAAACACTTTAAGAGGACGGTAGCCGCCTCCCAATCAGAGCAAAGCAAGCTAGTGCATGAACAAGATGCCTAATATCTATACCTGCTGCTTACAGTAATACAGTACATGTAGCTTTGGCTAAAGCGACTCACAGTGTGGGTAAGGCTGCGGTTTACTTGATGCCCCCTTCTCTGCCACCTCTAGTGGAAACTGGAGGGAGCCTAGCTGCTCTCCTTAGGTCCATCCAACGCGACCAGATGCTTCCCACTCGGATGTGCACGTGTTGATCTTTCCGCTTACCTCATGATGGAAAGGGACACGGGGGTCGCTGTAGATCATCGTTCTGCTAAGCTTGGGTGGTGACACTCTCACACACGATGCCGGGGACTCTCACGAATAATTCTCACACTGCCCATCACACACATACACACTTCTTGTTCTCTCAATGACACATTTACTGTGTTTCTTAAGCATGCGTTGTTTATCGTTCTTGCTCTGCCTACGCTACCAGTCACGATATTGCTGGCTAAATGGCTGGCACTTTAGCCAACAAGCTATAATTAAGCTGGTTTATAATGCGGAGCTGCTCGTTAATTGTTATTCATTAACATTTCCCAAGTAATGGAAAAGTACTGTTAGACAGAGTGTGTGTATTCTATATACACTGAAAAGGTCTTTTAAGCTTATCAAGTTTCTGCTTGACCTTTTTTTGACATGCCTGGATCAAACACACAGATCAATTACAATTAAGTGTAAACACATGCTGAACTCCTATTGGTTCTTAGTGTTGATCTCCAATGAGCACGATTGGATGAATGGCATGCAACCAGCAAGGTTATTCTGATGCCGTGGAAACATTTCAGACAGCAATGGTAATATATCACGTAAACGAACACAATCAAAGCTTCCTGTCTTTACTTCTTTGTTTGCTCATCTGCTTTGTGTTCCGACTTGCTTTGATTAATTAAGGAGTTCTGCAATTTGTCCTGGGGTTAGGCACGCAACAGCCAACAGCTCTACAACTATTTCCCTCTCTATTTGAGAGATAATTATTCATACACAAATGAAATGCACAGCCAGGAGGTGTAATATGAAGGTGTTTGAGGTTAAGTAAAAGCCAAACCCTAGAGGGGTGTGCTGCTATATGACAGGGCTGGCATGTTTGCCGTTGTGAAATGTTATGGGTTATTAACGTCAACATCTTGACCCCCCCTCCCACACTCTCCTAAAGATTGAATTATCCAATAATATGAGGGAAACAGAGGTGCTGTCCAACAGCACGATGACTCCAGCTCTCTTTGCGGAGTCATTTGTTCTTTGGAAGCGCTCCTGCTTTCCATTGCAGTGGTTCAGTGAAAACAAGACTAAATGCTCTCAAGTGATAATTACAACAAGCCCTATCATGTCAGTATAAATCTGGAGCAAATAACACATTGTTCTGAAATCTGTCCAAACTACTTTTGGTCTCACTCCCCCCCCCCCCCCCACCCCCCAACCCCCGCACACACAGACACACGCAAACACACACACACGTGCATACACCCATGCACAATCAGTAGGCCCACCGCACACTTCACTCTTGACAAAAAGCCACTTTGTTCTGTTAGATGCTGAGGTTTATTTTTGCAGTTTTATGTTAGATTAATGAGGACCTCGGATTAATATAGACATCAGCTATCTTATTCGCGTGTGCGCACACACGTGCTTTGAGATGCCGCCAATGCTACTCCCCCAACTCCCACAAGGCATTTAGCGTTAATCTCTCAAAAGCTGGGACTTTGACTCTGAGATCACATATTCACAAACGGCCTTAAATCTAGATTTAAATGACGAAAGGTCTATATATTTATTTTTTCCCTGAAAAAGGCCTCCACCCTTTCTCATAATTCCTTCCCTCGACATCTCCAATTCCCCTGGCTTTTATCATTCCCACAACATGTAAAACGTGACCGCTCCTAACTTGTTTAGCTATAAGCTACCATAGAAAATGGCGGGAAACGTAATAATTTAGCATTCGTTCAGACAAGGCTCACTTGGTGGGTAATTACTAAGGACGGCACCGATACGATACTGAGATCGGAAATCAGTCCGATACTGACTTAAATAGCTAGATCGGTATCGGTGACAATTGGACAGTTGTAACCAATCTCTGGGGCTTATCCAATTAAATTAATTTACATGCTTTACATGCACAGTGAGGAATACAACTTAATTTAACACTGTAATTAGATCGGTTACTCGTTATTGGCCGATACCCAAAGTACAGGTATTGGTATTGATATCGGGACTGAATTTTCTTTATCGTGCCATCCCTAGTAATTATGGAAAGAATAGCAAAATACAACAAATACTTGATGCAGTGTTTGTGTGCATAGTCTGCAGCATGCTGCACTTGGCCAGCTGTGTAGGCTTTATGGGACATAACAGGAGGATGTGGGACGTGCTGCACTGTGATTTAAGGATGGGAAGCCCACACCGCAAGGCTTTGGAAGGGTTGGTGACAAAGTTAGCAATGGCTGAAAGATATTCATGTGGTTTCAGTATTTAGTTCCATTCGGCGCATATATAGGCTATATGCTTTTTATGCGTGCTTTAAGATGAGCAAGTGTGTGCATCCAACTTTTTCATAATGTGTTTGTGTGTGTGCGTCTGTATGTGTGGTATGGAATGACTGTCTTGACACACTGTTTAACTCATGTCCACTGGCTGTCTGACTGTGTATGATGGGTTGTGTCAGACCACCCAGTACAACTGCTGGTGGGCCCAGTGGGGAGGTATGTATGTGTGTGTGGGGACTGTGTTGTTGTGGGGGAGGGGGGGGGGGGGGGCTGTGGGGGGGTTATAGGCGGTAACTGATCATGTGTTATAGCATTATAAGCTGTTCTTAAGAGTCCCCCAGCTCCATCCAACCAGAGCGGAGATGTGTTTACGAGGCCAGCGGGGATGGGAGAGGTGATTCTTAGAAGGGGTTGGATGATTCATGTTCATTACATTACACAACCACTTAATATGTTGCTTTTACAGGTAGTGGCTTAAACAGTTAGTGGTTACAGTTGTATCACAGCAGAGCACTGCCTAAATCATGTGTTGATGATATGCTGTTGAGAATTCATTGCAAAATGTAAACAGTTATTTAGTGGTGCGGATGACATTCTTTAATTTCATTAAACAATGAGAGTGCAGTGTTTTATCCATCCATCCATCCATCCATCTTCTCCCACTTATCCGGAGTCAGGTCGCGGGGGCAGCAGCTCCAGCAAGGTACCCCAAACTTCCCTTTCCCGAGCCACATTAACAAGCTCTGACTAGGGGATCCCGAGACGTTCCCATGCCAGTGTGTAGATATAATATCTCCACCTAGTCCTGGGTGTTCCTCATGGATAGCTGAGCTTCTCACCCTATCTCTAAGGGAGACGCCAGCCACCCTTCTGAGAAAACCCATTTTG
>JAODTR010000007.1:2738133-2775695 GCA_025399935.1 Amblyopsis rosae | reverse complement strand
CGCGCGCGCTCACACACACACACACACACACACACACACACACACACACACACACACACACACACACACACACACACTATACTGTACACACCCTTGTCATTAAGACGTTAAAAATCATGTGGCTGGTTTTCAACGGTACACTCCATCCGCTCGTACGTCATCAAATTAAAATGTTAATGGGGGACCCCCTCTCAGCCCCTCCCCTCCTCTCACTCGCACAGCATTTTTCAAAGTTGTAGTGGCTGGAATCTTTAATGTCCCTCTCTGACAATTATTCAGGTGCAGTGAAAAACAAGCTATTAAAGTGTCTCCACCCACTACAACTTTGAAAAATGTGTCAAGGGGCTGAGAGGGGGACCCACATTAACGTTAACATTAGAATTTGATGACATATGAGCGTACTGAGTGTACAGATGAAAACCAGCAATGTCCTGGGCTGATTTTTAACGGATAGGATGTGTAGTTCTGTTTTCAGCCCATAAAATGCTGATTTGTATTACATGGAATTTTGATCAATATTAACACCAGCTTTGATGTGTCTCATCACAGGTCAATCCTATTACTTAATTTACAGCAAAAAAAACACATGTTAGGGTGCAGTTACATTTTAATATCTTTCTGCTGGGTGTGAAGCCTTTTGGTGCGGTGGAATTATGCATAAAGTGAAAAGAAAAGAGGGAACTAAGCCTATGCCTTAACTTCCTTTACCCCATAATGAGCTAGGTCCACACCCTGCTAAAGCCTCCCTCCCTCCCCAATTGTTGTCTAGCCCAGTTAGCTGTTGTGTTAGCTAACCTATGTTAGCTCCTGTGGTGGTTACTGCTCTTCCCGTCTCAGATCTGTTCTGATGGTTATTCCTTTTCCGAGTGGCTGCACGAGTACTTCCCCTATGAGGGGCTTTAGGGCAGAATGACAGAAGGCGGCGGCGGGGTGGGGGGGGGGGCAGGGTGAAAGAATTTCTGCTACAGTAGGTGCAGCATGCTGCTAAGCTTGTGCATGGATGGATACATGTTTGTTTCTGCGGCTTAATGTGCGTTCACTTATTCGCTGTTTTGAGACCATCTGGTTATTGTGTCAGGGTTTCCACTCAAACTGACTTTTTACCTTGGGTAGAGGGCCATGGTCAAATCGACATTGTGGCGTGTGTTTTATTATTACATGCGGGAATTTGGCTAATTTCATTCCCTAGTGCTGGGACCTGTTTGTGAGGTTCTTGTCAAGCACTAATATAAAATGGTATGTCTTTTTTATTTAATTTTTTATGGTGTTTACTCACTAGTGTATTTATTTCCAATACAAAATTCCCCTTGGGACAATATCCTTTAATTTAGTAGGTGTAGTGTTTATGGGTTTGGTTTCTGGTGTCTGATGAGACATTCTTGCTGAAAATATGCCAACTGCTGCAAGTTTTGACATGTTTTGGCTTCAAACAATTTGTTGGTCTACCAGTGAGTATAGGCAGAAAGAGTTACTGTATATATACGTACACAAATATTGACCAAGAGCAAAAAGCACCTTCACTCTTCTGTGCAGGTCCCAGAGTTGGGCCTGTTCACATAATGGCCCTGTTTAATGACCTAGAAACGGCCCCAGCACTTACATAAGCTCCAAAAGGAGGAGGTACACAAGCGCACACACTCTATTGCTTGTTTAATGGTATGACCAAGCATGTTTTGATCTATATCCATCCTCTACCTGTGTATTACAATTAACCATATGTTTTATAATAAAGTTACCGGCCAGTGGTCTGTGGTCTCGGACATTAAATATCCGAGTGAGCAAACACCCTTCCTAGCCTCTGCACGATAGGAAAGCAGTGGTATGTAGTTTAAATGAGTGAACAGCACCTCTCAGTGGCTAGAACAGCTCATGTGACATCAGCAGTATGTATAGCAGCAGCTTACTGTAGGCCCTGTTGGCACATAGCATTAACATGCATCTTTGGGGCAGATAACAAGTGAAGGGCACCAAACATGCATAGAACAGGGATTCTCTAACTGTTTTGAGCTGAGCCAGAGACCCCTTACAGGGGAGAACACTTTCCAAGGACCCCCTCATAATTGTAAAACACCGATTTACACAAATGCCCCGTGGGGGGGGGGGGGGGGGGGGGAAGAGAGAGAGAGAGAGAGAGAGAATTGGATTGGGCGGTACTTGTCATCACAATGGTAACCAAGAACACTAGTAGGAAGTCAAGTAAGCTGTAACCTGACTACTGTGAGCTGTATGTAGACATCTCAGAATTAATATCACACAAGGGAAATAAAATTGAATGTGTATGAGCATATAATTGTTACGCAAGCTTGGTTTTAGCTTGGTTATGTTGTCATTCAAGATATTTTCATAGAAACTAAACCAGCGCGCAGCGCTAAACTGCCAGAAAATAGCTCTATGTGGACACAGGGCCTTAGATGCCATTGGAACTATTTGGATTCTAAAACATTTCAACGTAAATGATCAGTTATATCCAACAACACATTTACATTTAAATCATGATAATACCACTTTTTTTAAATTTATTAACTGTTTTCAAAAACAGTAAAAATGGCATGTCCTAATAATCCTAGACATTTAAAATGACCAGTCTCACAATGACTTTCAGTCAAATGTTTCAACTCTTTAAATAATACATGTATTGCTGCTTATTCAAATCATGTCAGAAAGCACTGAACAAATAGTTATCAGAAAACACAGTAATTATGCCTAATACTTTAAAATCTAAAGTAATTGGCATAATTTCTATGATGTGTTCTGTAACATGTTCTAAGGTTTAGAACATTTTGATTGGAATATTTATATTAGGGCTACACATCAAATTCACAATAACTCACTTGATGAGCTAATCCTTAATGAGATGGGTTAGCCTGTCTCTCACTAGTTTAGCTTAGCATCACTTGACAATGTGACTGACCCCATGCTTGCTGTAGTCACTAATTTCATAATCCAAGCTAGCCGCTATGACAGATTGATGCGACATGTCACAATCAAACTAGTCTAGAGGTGCTATTTGCCCAAAGCTAATGTGGAAGGGAGTGATGCTGCGTTCACATGGAACATGGCATAATGGACACAATATGTTTTCTTAGTGCAAATGGTAGCCATTTAATAGATATGCACTTTTTCTGAATTTAAAATGATCGGGGGAAAAAAGTATTTATAGCTATTTATTTTTGCAGACCTCCAGGCTATAAATCACTTGCATAGAGGACACATTGAGACATGATTGCTGAGGTTCAGAGGTGGTCTGGGCAGCGTTTGGCCACATTTCTTTTAGCAGTGTGTATGTGAATGTGTTTTGGGCCACTCTGAAATGACTTTCTCTACTGCTCCCTCCTCAACAGCTCTTCAGGGAAGTCAGAATAATGAAGATATTAAATCACCCAAATATAGGTAAGTTTGTGGTTAAAACTATCATTTTAACAGAGTTACTAGCCTTTATAATGGTGTTGTTAGTTCTTTAGTATAAGCTATACATTATTGTTTTATTTAATTCTAAATCCCTCACCATTCCTTATTTCTGTTTCAGTGAAGTTATTTGAAGTGATTGAGACAGAAAAGACACTGTATTTGGTGATGGAGTATGCCAGTGGTGGTAAGTCACTCATACTATATACAGCATATTCAGCTGTTTAAATAATTAAATTTTTGGCAGTAATGTATGACAAATATGTAATGAAATTTTAATGTAATTTTCAGTAAGTTGATATGGTCCTTACTGTAGCATAGGGTATAAATATCATTGCATAAGTTTGCAAGGAAGATACTCATGTAAAACTGTGAACTGCATCTTCTCTAATGTAATATTTAGCAGTTGAGTGCTTTTGCTCTCTGCTCCGAATGTCTTGAGCGAAGAAGATATTTATTAACCATTTGACTTACAGTTTTATCTGATAACTCAACAGCTGGCATGTTGTAACCATGTCTGATGGTAATAATACCATTGAATGCATCCAGTGAATTCCATTGGTTAGGATTTTGAAGGTAAATATGTGCTATATATTGATAATGAGGATATTCAATATATTCCTACCCCAGGGGAGGTATTTGACTATCTAGTGGCCCACGGCCGGATGAAAGAGAAGGAGGCCAGGGCCAAATTCAGACAGGTGAGTCATACCCAACCGGCCAGTTTGAAGCCACATCCGCACTGGCGCACCTCTTGCGTCATTGTGCTAACTCCCGTAGCCGCTTGTAGGCAGGAAACTGCACCAAGCTCAGCTCCCAGACCTTGCTTAGTCACCGGGGCCAAGATGGGGAGCAGATAGTGTTTCTGGAGGACTTCCACGCTGACACCTAGTGGTTAGAGAAGGGTATTTTACTGTGTATTACTGGCACCAAAGCACACAGTTATTACTCTGAAAACAAATGGGTTTCTTTGCTATTTTCACATTACACACAATTTATTTACACATTTCTTAAAATGTACCGTTTTCTTTATTTTCTTTCTATTTGTTCATAAAGATTTAGGCTATAGATATGGGTAAATACTGTCGTTTCTTCCGAGAAGACCAGAAAAAGGACAGTGTTATCCAATCCCTTTAGTTCTATGCTTTCTGTATTGGCTTCTACTTACTTGGTGATGACTGTCGGATGATTCATAGGATGCATGTGTAACCGTGTGGGTAGTGTGCGCACTATGATAAGCTCATAGAAAACTGCTCGAGCTTGTGTCTGCATTTAATGTGTTTGGGGAATCAATGGAGGCTATATATTTGATTAATTTTACTATTTTGGCACGTCAGTGAGAATGTTTCACCCATCTATCATAACTGCTGCATTTCCTCAGGCTGTGGCATTCCCTGTCTTCTGACAGGAATAGGAATATTGCAGTGTATGTTGACAAAATGTATTATGTGCTGTACACGTCATACATTTATTTTAAAACCTTAGCCCACCCTGGAGCATATTAATGTCTGTCTGTGTGTGTGTGTCTGTGTGTGTGTGGGTACATATTTGTGTATTTCAGATTGTTTCTGCAGTGCAGTACTGTCACCAAAGGAGGATAGTGCACAGGGATTTAAAGGTAAAGACGTTCTGGCCAATGTTGGATTGTACCTTGAGACTGATCAGGAGCTTTTCTTTATTTTTGTGAGGGTGATGCATCCCTTCTCTTCCTACACCCCAGGCAGAGAACCTGCTGCTGGATGCCGACATGAACATCAAGATAGCAGACTTTGGCTTCAGCAATGAGTTCACCCTGGGCAGTAAGCTGGACACCTTCTGCGGTTCTCCCCCGTACGCTGCTCCAGAGCTGTTCCAGGGTAAGAAGTACGATGGCCCGGAGGTGGACGTCTGGAGCCTCGGGGTCATTCTCTACACGCTAGTCAGCGGATCACTGCCCTTTGATGGACAGAACCTGAAGGTGTGTTGCATTCATGACTAAATACAGTAATCTGCGTTTTATTTCTGTCTGGATACTGTCGGCGCTTCTCACACCTAGTATTTAATTAAATTCTAGATTTTAAAGGTATAGTAAGTGATTTATGAAATAATAATGTATAACCCTGAAGACGGCTAGGACTACCGGTAGGCTACTGTAACGTCGGCTGGCTATGCAGTTTTGCTATGATATATTATATTTAGTTAGTATTAGTATTTCATTTAATTCTAGATTTTAAAGGTATAGTAAGTGATTTGTAAGCGAATACACTTTTTGTAAAATTGTCCAAATATCTCCTCACGGTTCCCCAGCTTATCGTTCTTTGTGCGTGCTGAAAAGATAATCTGACTGGTACGTCTACACCGCTGTTGCTCCGTAAATGGGAACACAAACAAAGTGGTGCGGACCACACACGACAACAATATCCTAGCCTTTGCCATGCGTTTTCACTGAGCTATGGCTTTGAACAGGAGGGGTGTTTTGGGTTTTATCAAGTTCAAAATCTACAAGCTTTCTCCAGTGTGACTTCTAGTACTTAAGTCTGTGTAGAGTGCTACCTCCCAAACCATACTGCAATGCTAATTTAAACCAATAACACTGTGTCCACCAAACTGCTTATTTTCTCAATGTGGAGCTTTAACTGCTGTGCTGTTATAATAAATGTGTATTGGAGAACAAATACGCTTGTCACCATCAGAGCCGTGGCTATATTGCAATTGTGTTTTGAGTAAACTGCAGTCTTCTATTTTCCTGTGGGCTAACTCATCTGGTTTTATCTTTTTATGGGTTTACCTGTAGGAGCTGAGAGAAAGGGTCTTACGAGGGAAATACCGTATTCCTTTCTACATGTCCACAGACTGTGAAAACCTGCTGAAGAAATTACTGGTGCTCAACCCTGTCAAACGAGGCAGTTTAGAGGTACTGTATAGTTGGGAATGACTAAGAATTCCACAAATCAGCATTATTGCACTGCAGTTGTTATGATACATTCATGTTATGATTTTCTGCGGCAACCGCCGTTGTCCGTGGTATCTGTTTGTATTTTTATTGTTATCAAGAATACCGCATTGTTCTGTTAGCAGCAGTTCTGCAAAGCCAGCTCCTGTCTCTCTGGTGTATTGCCCTAGTTATGACAGCCGCTGTACTTCTGCATTTACACAAAAGAATAAAGAGTTGGTTTCACAGTGGAATTAAGAAACCATTTGTATCATTGTCAAAGTAACTAAACAATATGAAAAACATGTATTAATAAATACAAATGTATTATTGGTGTAGCTGTATCAATTCGATACAGTATTGTACTCTATTGATCCCCCCCACCTCTTATATTGCACTGCATATATTCTATCAGAAAATTTGTTCTGAAAAACTATTTCTTAAATTCCATACAACTTTCTTATTGTATACAAAACATTTTTCCATATTGCTGTAGTAGCAGTGTAATATTTGGAGGATCCATTATACATAAAACAAAACCGTTATGGGGCTTTATAAGACATATAACGGGAATCATCTGACAGTTGTTCTGCGGCATACTGTGACTAATATGACAGTTATCCATGGCCAGATGGTCTTAGCTAGCTGTCAATTTAGCAAATGGGACATAGTAATTTGTTGCTTGTACAATGTATCTATTAGGCTTATCTTATTAGATGTCCACGGTGGAGCAGGCTGGAACTCCTAACACATTTAATCTAGAATACCCTCTCCACCCTCATTAAGTCCGTTTTTTGTCCAATTTGCAGTCTTGTTTGTCACTCGGTGTGACTTGTTGTTCCAGCTGTACGATATGCTAATCTAGCCACAGGGATTAGTCATTTAGACAGTTGTAGGAGAGTGTCACAGGGACTGTTTCCTCCCCGTCAGCAAATCATGAAGGACCACTGGATGAACGTTGGCCATGAGGAGGAGGAGCTGCAGCCCTACATTGAGCCCGAGACGGACTTCAACGATTCAGCCCGAATAGGTGTGTGCTTAAGTGAATGCGCTATTTCGTCTGTTGGAGAGACTCGTATAATAATGCACTGTATTTCATATAGCACCTTTCAAACAAGATTTGCAGCTCAGTGTTTTATAGTGAAGAGATTACAGGAATGTACAGTGTACGAATGAAAACAGAAAAACAATGATAACATTTCAGAATATGAAACAAGGTTTAGTATCATGTTTAAAAACGGGTAAAATGCCATGAGGTAAAACAAACTCTTCACAAAGAAAAATAAAATCAAGCCTTGAGCAATGAGTAGACTAGTTTGTGTGGGGATGTTTTAATATCCCCCCCCACACACACACACACACCACACCTTTTAAAAAAAGAACACACAAAGCACATTTCTCATCAAAGTGCGTAGGCAGAGGAGAAATGCATCCGCTCGCATTGGCAGACGGCACATAACAGCCAACTGTCAACAGAGGGAGGGGTAGGGAATGACATACCTGGGAGGATTACAGATTTGTCAACACCGGGCTCCACCTTCATTCAGTACACGCTCTAACACCACACTATTTCCTTCTCTCCACCACCAGAGCTAATGGTTACCATGGGCTTTCCCAAAGATGAGATCACAGAGTCTCTGCTCGGCCAGAAGTACGATGATGTCATGGCCACCTACCTGCTACTGGGCAGGAAAGCTCCGGAGGTCAGCAGCTTTTCTGAATATGGCTGAGCTCATCTTCATCTAGGCTGAGTGCGTTGTCTTGGAGCCACAGCTGGCATTGTTACTTCCTAATGCACCTGGTTCCATTCCTGTGTGTGCGTGCGTGCGTGTGTGTGTGTGCGCGCGTGTTCAGTTCGAGGGGAGCGAGTCCCTAGCCACCAGCGGCCTGGGCCAGCGGCAGCGGCCCAACAGCGACATCAACAACAGCTCGAGCGTGTCCCCCGCCCACCCCAAGGTCACACGCAGCATCTCGGCCAGTCAGAAGCAGCGGCGCTACAGTGATCATGGTGGGGATGATGGTGGTGGTGGTGGTGGTGGTGGTGGTGGTGTCGTAGAGAAGCCAAGTACAGTAACCTCCTCCTTCTCAGCTGTGAGAGTGCTGCCGGCCTCTAGTCGTGTGGCGGGAAGTTGCTGTTTAGTCACTGACCCAACAATTGGTATCTTGAACATACCTTAAGGTATGTTCAAGCCTCTGTGCTGGCAGGAGCGTCTGACAACATTGTTTTCATGTCTACCTCATCTGTTTGATGGTGTTTTACAGCCAAACTAGCCTCACTATAGTCCATATGAGTCGCATCACTGAACACAATTGTCCAGAATTGACTCCGCGATTCACAAATGTATGAATAGCAGAAGTATGTTGGAGAAAGGACATAATACAAATGTTTTTATGGACTGTTGTTTTTGTTCTGCATAGATAAACTAAACTAAAAGAAAAAAGCTGTATAAATGAATATCCGAATCAAGCAACTTCCTTCTACGCCATGTGGGGCCATTGTGTCTGGCGCCATCTTCTGGCTGCCTGCTTTCCTGCAGCTCCCTAACGGACAGCGCCTCAAAGCATGAGGAGGGACTAGCTTTGCATTCTACCCGCTTGCCATGGCTTCTATAGTTCTAGTATCTGTACAGAGCAGAATGGTCTTGCACCTTGACATCCTATACGTTAAATTGTATCTAAACCCCCCCTCCCCTTTGTCCCGTTTGAGTGGTTTGGCTTGATGCTCTGTTGACAAGCTTACTAAGGTCACCTCTCCCCTCTCTTGCTAGTTGTTGTTGTTTGTTGTTCTCTCTACTGTGGGGAGGCTTTGCTCGCAAGCCGGTCAGTGTAAAAGGTGTGGCTGTTATATTTATGTTCTTTTATCTGTGTTTTCTTTTTCCCCTTTTCTGTGATTTCTTTGTTTTCCTAGTGGGTCCGTCTGTGCCTCCTGTGGTGTCCTACTCGAAGCGCGGCCAGGCCCTGAGCGTGGAGAGTGACCACAAGGAGGAGTGGGACGGCGCCCGCAGACTGGAGCTCAACACCTCCAAGGGAGATGTCCCTGCCTCACCACTAGGGGTGCAGGAGAGGAAGAAACCCGCCAGCACTGTCGGGGTGAGGGAATTGCCGCACGGGACTCGTATGCGTGTGTGAACGGCGCTTTTTATTTTAACGTATTCTCTTCCTTCGCAATAGACGAACGGATCGATGACTCGTAGGAACACGTACGTGTGTGAACGATCCACCAATGACCGCTACGCCGCTATCCCCAACGGCAAAGACAGCAGGTAAATGTACATGTGCTGTTTCTTTCTCTCTGTCTGCCTATTGCTTCCTCCGTCTGTGCTCAACGTGGACATGACGGTTATGCGGCCTTCTCCGTCCGTCTGTCTGTCTGTCTGTCCCTGCCTCCTGCAGTTTAACAGAAGTATCCGGAAGCACCCCGTCGACTGCGGCAAGCTCCACCCGACCTCGACACACCAAGTCCATGTCCGCGTCAGGGCACCCGTCCAAGAGCACCCTGCCCCCGATAGAAGACAACACAGAGCTTAAAGCCAGGTGAGACGCCCATGATTGATCTCCATTTCCAGTCATCAAAACGGAGGGTTTACACTGGGTTCCAGGTAATGCGTTGACACTGCCTTTGACATTGAGCCATGTGATTGGACCAGCTTTAATCTATCAGAGCGAGGAGGCGATCAGGCATTTAGTTTCCCACCTGGATGCTGATTGGCAGTTCTCTATATGGCTGCCAAAGGCTGTGCAATGTAGTAAACAAAATCCTAAAGGCAGAGCTTGCAAAATGAGGATTGTTGTAACCAGACTAATGGACTCTGGCTATGAAGTTTTGCAGTGTGGATGGGCATCTTATTATCTTAAAACCAGTTTTGGATTTTTGTAGTGGATGGACAAGCTGCTTTTCTGTGTGGCTAAAAAAATATCCACACACTCTTGTGTAATCTAGTCACAGGGGCCACGATAGTGGTGTGGTAATGTAGTCACAGGGGCCACATTAGTGGTGTGGTAATGTAGTCACGGGCTACATCAGCATAGCCACAATGTTAGTGGTGTGGTGATGTAGTCACAGGGGCTACATTAGCATAGCCACATTAGTGGCGTGGTGATGTAGTCACAGGGGCTACATTAGCATAGCCGCATTAGTGGCGTGGTGATGTAGTCACAGGGGCTACATTAGCATAGCCACATTAGTGGCGTGGCATATGGTCTTAATGGTATGTTTCAATGTGTCCCAGCTCCTCTCCACGGGGGCCGTCTACCTCGCCGTCAGCCCACAGTATTAGCACCCCTGAGAAGAACCGCTTCCCCCGCGGGACAACCAGCCGCAGTACCTTTCACGGGGCGCAGCTCCGGGACCGCCGCAGTGCAACGTACAACGGTCCCC
The DNA here is from genome assembly GCA_025399935.1 of Amblyopsis rosae. NCBI lineage: Eukaryota > Metazoa > Chordata > Actinopteri > Percopsiformes > Amblyopsidae > Amblyopsis > Amblyopsis rosae. Next base: position 2,765,001 of record JAODTR010000007.1, on the reverse strand, counting down.
CCGCCTCACCCACCTTGTCCCATGACACAGGGGCTCTGGCCCAGCAACGCAGGGGCACCTCCACTGGGATCATTAGCAAAATCACCTCCAAATTCGTGCGCAGGTTTGTGGAGTCTTATTAACGCTGGTTAAGATGTTGCTGAAAGGTATAGCCATTATCCATTATAATAGTAATTCTAGAGAAAGCTTGTTGATATTTGAGCTCAATCAAACCAAAAACACCTCTGCCTTCAATGCCATGGGAGATCCTTCAGAAGCTCCGCCCTACACATTGGAAACGCATTGCGAAGGCTAGCATATTATGGGTGGTCTGCACCACATTGTGTTCCTGTTCATGGATCCAGGGATGTGTAGAAGTGCCGGATTATTCCAATTTTCAGTACACACAGAACTGTAATCTGGGGAACCACAAGGAGATATTTGGTGAATTTGAAATAAGTAAGCTTACAATTGCATACTATCCTTTTTAAAGTGACTTATAAAGAGGATACACTTCCTATTTACAGTTTAGTAATGCCACGTCAAACGCAAATATTCTGAAATTTCTATTTCTATCAAATTTTTTTTACACAATTATAATTCTTATACTTTGCAATACTATTTATTCACTACTATAAGGCCTGTATTTTGTACACTCTTGTACCTTATGACCTTAAAACATGTCCGCTCCCACTAAAGGTGTCTACACACTGCACTTTTGGTTCAACTCTGGAAAGTTCCTCACAACGTTTCCACACTGTGGACAGATGGTAAACATAAGGCAGCTGACATTCTTTATGCAAGTGTCACAGGCGGCCAACGTCAAGGCAGTAGTGTAGTTAGCACAAACTATACCGATATTCTCTAATAAACACACAAGATCAAAGTCACAGTGCGGCACCTTTGCTCATTTACCATTAGATGCATTTGAAGAGGCCAGAACAGGCTAGTCTAGTCTGCCACTGTGGAGTCGGTTGTTTGAGTCAGAGTAGCCTGATTGAGTCATTGTGTTAGAAGCTCACAGCTCTCTCCCCTCTCCTTCTCTCCCTGCATAGAGCTATGTCTTTCAGATCAGCCCAGAGGTAGGCGAATACGCTTGCAGCTCCGTCTCCCTGTGCAAAGCCAACACACTCACACAAAGCCCTTGGCCTATGTTTCCTTAACCCCTGACATACTTGCCCACCTGCCCCGTTGCCTTACTGACACCTTTGTTATGCAGTGTATGACTCTTCCTTGCGACCACGCCCCCTCTGAATAACCGCAACGGGGCCCGCCTGTACGCCGAACTAGTCTAATCCAAGTTGCCGCTGTACTTTCCTCTCCTCACTCCCTCTTTCTCGATGCTGACCTTAAAAAAGGAAGGGGGGGGGGGGGGCATGAGGCAAACTGTGGAGTTGTGAGCAGGGATCTTCCCTCTCCAGCGAGGAGCCATGGCTAGCCAGCAGCTAGCAAGCCTTCCGGCTCGCCGCCACCCTGCTGTGTGCCCAACCCAGGCACATAGGAGCGTGGACTCTTTCCTGGCATGAAGCCTGAGCACCTTCCCCCCCCTCCCCACTCTCCCCTCTACACTGTCCATATAACAAGGGTACCTGGGGTGGCTTTGTGATTTTGGAAGTGGGTCCTGTGAGTAACGGTGTGTTCCGGGTTATTTCAGGGTGCCTAGTGAGGGAGAGGCGGGTGCCAGGACAGAAACACCGAGGTGAGGCCTTCACTGGGAGGTTGCTAATCTAAGAAGCCCGTCTCACCCGCTTGCCTCTCTCAACATCGCTCTCTCTCTGTCTGTCTGTCTGTGCTTCTGTCTTGTTCTCCCTCCCTCGCCACCAGGAGTGCGTCGGGGGACAGCAAAGAGGACGCGGCGCGCGACTCCAAGCCCCGGTCACTGCGCTTCACCTGGAGCATGAAGACCACCTCGTCCATGGAGCCTGCCGACATGATGCGGGAGATCCGGAAGGTCCTGGACGCCAACAACTGCGACTACGAGCAGCGCGAGCGCTTCCTGCTCTTCTGCGTCCACGGCGACGCCCGCCAGGACAACCTGGTCCAATGGGAGATGGAGGTGTGCAAGCTGCCCCGCCTCTCATTGAACGGCGTGCGCTTCAAGAGGATATCGGGCACGTCCATCGCCTTTAAGAATATTGCCTGCAAAATTGCCAACGAGCTCAAACTGTGACGGCAGACAGGAGCGCGGGTCGGCCCGGGGGGACGAGCTCTGGCCTCAGTGGGCCCACTGGCTGCGTTAGTGTTGCCGGCAGGACAAGATTCAGCACTGAGGGACTTCACCAGGCAGAATCAGTGTGGCCCCGGCTAGTGGTTTTGCAATGCTGGCCATGAATGTACTTTTTACAGGGTAGTGGCTCAGAGAGAGAGAATGCTATGTTTCACCGCTGATCCCCTCCCCTCTTCTCCCCCTCCCTTTTATTTTCTTTATCTTTTTTTTTTTTTTTTTTTTTCCTTCTTCATCCAAGTTTCTGTCACCATGCGCTGCTCCTTGGCATAGGACTCATTCATGTAACACAGGCAGTATGCAACTAAAAGACAACCCTCCCTGCAATAATGTTTTGCATCTTTTTCTAGGAGCCTAATACAAGATCTAATCTCCTTGCTGAATATCCATTTAAAGTACTGAAAACTAAATTCAATAGCCGCTTTTCCACCTGTTAAGTCAGTATATAGATCAGGCTGGATTCCATACTAGAAATATGTAAAAAATAAAAAAATAAAAAACTTTCAGAAAAAGAATTGTACTGTATGCATTACATCTGCAGGTACTGTATTGTATATTTGTTTTATGTTCTGTACAGACTTTTATTGTTGATATTGTGTCTTTTCTGTTTTCTTGACATTTTAGTTTTTTCCTAAAATAATCGATGTCTCCTAGAACATTGTCCTTTTTGCTCTGTGAGTTAATTCATTTTTTCCCTTTTTTTTAAAGTCACTATATTTCAATAGTGTTTTTAATTTTATTTAAAGAGCACTAAGTTATTTTGTGGAATATTTGAGGGATGCGTTTAAGCTCCCTTGCCTTCTATGATTTACTGCTCCATTCGGTTTGCCTAAAGGAAAGCAACACGACATTACACCATGCAGACTTGACAAGTAACGTCAGTGATGACTGAAAATGTATTCACTTTATTTTCTCTCAGTGGTCTGTAGGCGATATGAAGGCCCTGCTGATGTTGCACAAGTTTCCCAGGAGTGACCAGTATAAACATGAGAGTGCACATGTATTTCTTTCATGTCAGTTAGACAGTTCTCAGTTACATTAGAGCAGGGTTTAAATTGGTTTACTTTAGTCAAAAGACTCAAGAGTAGTTAAAACAGCGGATGCATGAAAGTCGAAAATTGGAAGACGCAACATGTTTGGAAGGCTTGCTTATACTTTGGAACAGTTCTAAAGAGCCTAATTTAGTCCCAGCATCGGTGTGATTGTGCAGGTACTTTATGTCCTGGCGTGTTAAGTTTTCTTATTTACCTTCTTTTTTTTTTAGCAGATTTTGTTTTATTTATTCCATTACATTGTAATGTGCTGCTTTGTAGAATTGAGGCGTGCACTTTGTTGGAGAAAATAAAAAGGATTTTATTTGTTTGTATTTTATTATTTTATTTGTCAGCTGTGTAATTATGGATTCACACATAAGTTATGACAACTCCCCGCCCAAGGAACAGAAATATATATATATATTTATTTATATATAAATAAATAAATATATTTATTTATATATAAATAAATAAAGGTGTTGAATTAAGTTGTGTACCTGGCCATAGCATTTCACATTGAAGTATATGCTGTACAGAGCTAAGGAAAGCTAAGATGTAAAAGCCATGCTAATAATGCAAACCTTTATTTCTGTTTAAACATGATTCAATAACTTCCTCATAAAGATGACGTACATGGTAGATTTTTTCAAACATGTATAGTAAAAGTTGATGTTAAAGTTTTGTTAGTTTTTAAATTTAATTTACAAAGTTGTCTGGAACTTGTTTGAAACACGGTTTATCCATATGGTGTGGTAAAACGTATTAACCTTTCAATATTGAATCTGTACAAAGTATTAATATAGGTTTTAATGATTTACAAAGGCAAACCTTACAGAATGTCAGAACATCAACCTGTAACTGCTATGGCCCCTTAAAACTTACAAAAGCTGAATTTACAAATAATTTAGCTTACAAGTGGAAAGACAAAATTGTAAACATTTCCATTTGGCAATTTTCTTTACTTCATATTAGTGGATTAAAAGTAATGAGATTGCAAATATATACAGTAAACATTGTAAAGTCACATGAATAGTTACACACAAAAAAATAAAAAACCCTATTGTCCAATGGTTGATTTAATGTATTATTAAATATGTTTAAAGTGCTGCATTCAGCACTGGAATAGACCTGCTTGAGGCCTTGGCCATGCATTAACATCTGAAACCTTTAAGGCTAATCCTAACTTTAGATGCATGAATTTAACTAAACAATTCACATGCACTGGCTTCAAATGAAGAAAAAAATAAGTATTTTTTTATTATGCATGGTCTCAATTTAGAATTAAAAATCCTTTCACTCCTGTACAACCTATAGCAACTCTGTACAATTATCATGTAAGCAGCCAGCCAGCCACCCAATCAATCATTCAATTACTCAGATCTATGACCAGGTGTTCGTAGATCTGGGTCTTCCCTTTGAAACTGGAGGCCAGCAGGAAATGGTGGTTGTCTATCGAGACCGGAGAGAAAGCCCTAGGGGCCTGGATGTTGAGCTCCTGAAAGTGGACGAACTGGCCTTTCTTGGTGTCCCAGCGGTACACCTGAGTGAAGGAGTAGTCACTGCCCAGGATGGCGTACTGCCAGGTGTCCATGGTGAAGGGTTGGAAAACCATGGAGCCTCGTGACGGCATGGTCTGCAGTTCTCGGAAGAGGGCGCCGTCCCAGCGCATCACTTTGGAGTCGCCGATGAAGCGCGTCATGCAGATAAAGAGGTCGGCCTTGACCTGGAAATGCTTCACGGCGTAGACGTCCTCCATTTCGGGAATATCGGTGCGCCGGTCAAACAACTTGGTGCCTTTGTTCCACTGATAGATCACTGGCCTCTGAGAGCTGCTGGAAAGTATCAGGTGAGGTTTAGAGGAGATCTCCATGTATTCTACGTCTGTGTCTCGATACCACGGGTGGAGGGACTGGTGAGAATAAAAACCATTTCCGTTCCACTTGTAGATGGTGGTGGTGCCGGCCTTAGAGCTGTCGGCGATGATGAAGAATGATTCTCCATCTATGCGGAAGGTCTCCACGTCATTGGGCTTGCGAATTTTGAGGACGTCTATGTCCTGGATCTTGATGAACTTGTTGGCAGAGATGTCGCGCTTATAGATGTGTGACCCGCCAAACAACTGAGCCACGATTATAAAGAGCTGGTTGTCGATAACCAGGGGCTTACATATGACTGTGGATGTGCCTGGAGAGATGAAGCATTGGCATAGAAAGATCACATAGTACTCCACCACACCATGTGTGTCTCCATCTAGTGGCGCACACGTGACTTAAACCAAACACTAAAACCTAATCACCCCATCACATTCTTACTTACTGTCGATCTCATCAAAGTTTCTGAAGACCATGTCCACATGGTCCCAGTCCAGAAAAATGCATTTCCCACTGAACGGCTGAGCAAACACCACATATTGGTCATTCCCAAAGGAAAATTCCTCCACAGATATAGACTCAAACTGTAGGGACTGGTAGGAAGCAAATTCTGTAACAAACATAAAATTAAATGTTATGTATTGAAGGACAGCGGGGGAGGGGAAAACTAGCAAAATTGCATACAGAAATAACTAATTCATTAATTGAGAATACAATTTTTATGTGACTGGCCTATTCTGCAGTTCACCTGTTGTAATGCAGTCAAAGGACTCTGGAAGCAGGTCATTGATCTTCTTATCCAGCTGGGCAGTGGGGCCCTTGCAATAAATGTGGTCCACTGTGGCGTTGGTGTGGTGCATCCACTCCACCAACCACTTCAGCTTACAGTCACACGTGAACTGGTTCCCCCGCAAGTCTCTGAGGGAAAGAACACCACACGTACCCCCAAATAAATAACCTCCCAAGTCTCAAGGTTCAGTTTCAGGAGTCAAAAGATCAAAACATTACGTAAGAAAAAGGAATCAGGCATTTGTAAATGACAGCAGGAAGAGCACTGCCATGAATGTGTTTGAATGTGAAAATGAAAACTGCTCTCCCATGACCGTAAAGAGGTTTTTAGAAGGGCTGTATGTTCCCCAGTCAATGATATATTGCACACTGCTGCTCTGCCTTAATACCATTTGAAATATTAATGATGGTAAATGTCTTAGCTGCCCACACATTATTCAAGACATGGCTGCAGTAGAATAATGATGTTCCATATTTAGCACAGTGTCCAGAAGGATGTGCTCCACAGTGCGGTATATTCATTAGTATTCATCTTCTTATGTATCGTACTACTAGGTTAAAGGCTGTGGCAGTTACAGCACATATACTTACACTTTGCTTAAGGCCTCAAGGCCCTTGAAGACGTCTTTGGGCAGAGTCTCAAGATTGTTGTAGGCCAGACTTCTGTAAAAAGCGAAACATGCAAGCCATAGTATATCTACTGATAACTACGTTTCAGTGAAGATTGCTGTCTGAATTGTGTTTGAATTGTGTGTTGCTAGGAATCTCAAACATTGAGAATGTCATTTCCCCACTGAGCACAGTTCAAAAATGTGGAAACATTGCATGTTTTTATGCAAGGCTTCCACTGTAGACCATTGGTCTGACTCTATATAGCCTATACCTACACTGAGAATAGATCAAACTTGCTTATTACTAGTTTGGTGAAACAGCAGTTATTTTTAGATAAGCATCTTCGCCCACACAAACAACTTCTTTTTGGAGGTCCTAGCTGAAGTTTGAATCTCCTGCTCTCTTTGATGCTCTAAATATGTACAATATTTTACAGAAAACATGTTATTGTTGTATGTACATTTGGGCGTGGCATGTTTATGTCAAATTCCTCCTAATGCATGCTGCTGAAATGTTGGGGAACTAGCTGACATATTGCTAAAAATGCCTTTGCTAAGGCTCACAGTCCAGCACATTAAAATGCTGAACATTCTTTAAAGTTAACCTTCGTTGGCAAAATGAATTAAAACAGAAACTAACTTACAGTATGTGTACTGTATATGTATACATTTACTTACAGATGTACTAGTGTTTTCAGGCCACGGAACGCATGTGGTGATATTGACTTGATTTGATTGTTTTCAATGAATCTGAAAAAAGTATAAAGGTAATGTGAGAAAGGAGGGCGTTTATCTGCTTGCATTATGTTCTAGTAAAGTTGTGCCATTTACTCACAGATACTCCAAATGTGGAAGACCAAGGAAAGCATCCTCGTTGATTGAGTCAAAGGTGTTGGCTGTGAAAAGGCTGTAATAAACACATTTCATTACACAATGGTTCATGTAAAGCATAAATGCGCTATCAAACCTTTAACTTAAAAACTGCAGCTCTTACAGTTTAAGACACAATTCAACTCATATAGACTATAACAAATCAAATCAAATTCCCAAAAGAATAGAAAGCAAATATTATTTTTGCTGAAATGACCAAATAGCCCATAGCATGATTGAAGTGCTATTGCCTTCAATAACAATTTAAGATAGCCATGTTGCAGCAATGAAGCCGAAGGGGACCCATATATAATTCCATTTTAGTGTTTCATTCTATAGAACATATAGGTTGGACCCCATCTGTTCAGAGAATGGTCTCCCAACAAAATCTCAAACAGGACATATGTTTATATCCTAAAACATTTGTCGGCCACACAGAAGAAGAGCTATAGTTTATAGGCCAACCAGGCAAAGTGAATTTCTAAGGGTCAGTCGAATGGAGCATTAATTAGCATGGATCTGTGTCCATTTAAACATTGCGTTAATTATCGCAAGAGACTGACAGCATAACAAAGAATGAAGAACAAAAAGCACCGGAGGGGGATCTCACAGGAGATGAAGTGCAGGCGTATGGATGAAGCTCTCTTTCGGGATTTCACTGAACTTAGACTTCACAAATGACCTGTACAGAGAAAACAGATGCACATTGTTATCCTGCTTTACAGAACCATCGGTCCATGTATGCCACTTTTGTTTTATTGTAGGCTATAGGCCTACATACTGTTATAGCGAGCATTCTGGTTAGCTTTAACGACAAACACTGAATAGAAATCTAAAATCATTATGGAGAAACCATGCATGTTTATTGGACTTACAGAGATATTACATCGGAGGGAAAGCTGCGAGGAATCAAGCCTGCGCTTTCACACAACGCAGTATCTTTGGTACATGTACACGATGGGGGGCAGCGAGGCAGCCGAGCTTTTTTGCAGTCCACCACAAGTAAAACACACGCAACCACAAGTAAGGCGAAGCGTTTGCGCGTATATTCCATCTTTGGAAACCGCGGTGGGCGCGACCTGTGCGTCGAAAAATCCTACACACATAGACCAGGCTTCAGTTATGGTCCCGATCTGTATTCTTGGAGGCCAAGATACTCTTTTTCGGCGTTGTTTATTACCATAAGTGTCGTGTGCCGTTGCCGTGGTGGTAATATCATCCACTAGAAGTCCCACGCCCGTTGAGTCAGTGGTGAAAACGCCACCAAGAACCTCAAAAAATGCCAAGCAGATCTTCAGGTACCCTATACGTTTAAATTCAACAGAAGGTAAAAAAAGAAAAAAAAGAAAAGAAAAAAAAAACAGGTGGGGATCACTGTGTGAGTCTATAGAGTATCTCCATCAAAAACCACGCCTATAGCGAGCGAGCGTCGCCGTCGGGATCAAATATTTCCACCTACAGTATGGGCTGTATGTTTCGTGATTCAGCTGTAGAAATGCTGTGAAGAGGAACCCCTTATGAGCCAGCAAATATTGCGCAGACGCATGCTGTCTTTCTATGCGGGTATCCGGAGGGAAATCCAACACAAAGATTATTGCTAAATATGTTACACGAATAATAATTAAAAATAAATTTTAAAAGATGTATAATAATAATAATAATAATAATAATAATAATTTAATTAATATATAGTATAATATATATAATAATAATAAGTTATTATTCTTATTCTTATAAAACGTTACTATTATCATAATATATACAGGCCTACAGTTTCCCTGAAAGATAATTCACATTCAGCCATACTGTAGCCTATAGGCCAATTCATTTATGTTGTATTTTATAATGGCTATACTGTATCAGAAGGTGCAATCTTGCCCTTTATGAAGAAACCCTCTTGACAGCTGTTCCAGTGCCTCATAATGATCCTGCCCCCACAGACTAATGGACACTAAACAGTGTGTATCTCCAGCCCCCATCTTAAGATATTCTATCTTGCTTCTGGCGGCAAAGCATAACATTGATTAGCCTACACAGAGCCACACAGGCCAATAGGCTACTATTATAGAAAACAACACAAATAAACACAGCATGTCTGCAGTAAACGCTTCACTGTTTTATGAGAGAATTCTTTCCAACTGTACATCAGATGTACATGTGCATGTCTGGCGTCATAGAGCCTTGAGATTAATCTGTTAAATCCACTGTTTGCTGCCCATTTATGTCAGAAACCTTTAGGAAGTGATATTCTCTAAAGAAGTTTTTCAAATTCAATGAATACAGACTATTAATGACCCTCCAATCTTCCCTGATTGATAACTATGCCTGCTATTGATAAATACATTGTAATGTTTCACTATTATATGTTTTATGTATCATACCTTTTTCCTCTTAGTGATTTCCTTGTGTTTCTCATACACAACACTCCTCTGTGGAACGTTGTGTTACTGATTGATTTAAAAAAGAGAACGACCATGGTTGGAAGGAAATATGAGTATGGAAATGCTTCATTGGAATGAAGGTCAGCTTTTATGAACAGCTTTTGGACAAAATGGGGAACAGTGAAAACGATTGTGGGTCCTGCACGTTGATGGGAAGTGTCTTTGTATCATAAATGTCATCATTCATGACTAGAATAAGACACACACTGTCCACGAACTCTTTAGCAATAGTTTTTGCCAAACTCTTCTGAAACAACTGAAGCACAACATATTCTTCATCTGGTTATTGCATTTTATTGGCCACCTTGGAGGTCAACTACAGATTAGACAAAAAACATTTCTGTATTTCTGTAGATATTCATGTTTATAACCTATGTACAAATTGATCAGTATGTATTCTTAAATTATCTGGCCCACTAGGAGAGGTAGATCTGAAGATTACTGAAGAGATATAGAGATGTAAAATTCTGCTATTTAGCCTAATTTAGCCAGATTATTTAAATGTAAGGACATTTAAAACATTTTAATTATCAGTTTCTACAACTGTTTGAAATTGTTTATATTTACATGCACTTGTTTGCAGGGAATATGCAAACTCTGATGACTGCTAAACAACGCTAGGGTAATGAGGTCACAGGCACTTTGATGATCAGGTGAAGTTTCAGGGTATCCTATTGGTCGTTATGGAGACTTGCTCCAGTGACAGTGGGGCTTTAGGGATTCAAATCCTATATGACGAAGGTACTACATATCCTGTCAACACTAACCTCTAGCCAAGGTCAACGAAGACTATCTCTCTCTCTCTCGCTCTCTCTCTCTCTCAAGTTTAACACAAATGCTCACTGAAATACAGTATATGCCCAGCTCCTTGAGGTATATACACATGTAGAACAGAACATGTCATTACACAGTATTTGACATTAACAAACTAATTTGACTAGTGTGACATGTTTCTGAAAGACCCATATGAACATTAAGTGATTAAGCAATTATTCGAAAATAGTATAATTTCAATTCACATCATTACATTTCTGAACTTCTATTTACTGAATAATTAATGTCATTTAAAATGTTATGAACTGCCATCAGAAAGAACTGCACTAATGTTTTTAAACAGTTAACCAAAGGAAACTCTGGGAACATATGGTCATAGAAACATATCGTCTAGCCTACACTAGTGCACACAGTGTTCTAGGTGGTCCAGCAGCTCTCTGTAGTGGCTGGACGGATACTGGACCAGACACTCTGGACATTCCAGGAAGCTCTCGTCCAGTAAACTGGATTTGTGGGGGGAAAGAGTCCCACTCTTTTTGGGAGGTTTGGGAGGAGGGAGTCTGTCAGAATATGAAGCGGCATCTCTCGGTTCTTTCTACAAAGATCAATAATGAATAAATCTTAAAACTTACAGTGACACAACACTTGGTAGCGCTGTCCAACACATTTAATGCTTCAAATATGTAATGCAATATGAAAAGTCACTTAATCAAAATTGAAATGCATTCATTGGCTATCCATACTAACCTCTGACAATTTTGCCACTTTATCATTTGCTTTGCACAGCTTCTTGAGAACGTCATGCAGTTGTTTTTGTAAATACAGGCAATTTTGCTTCTCGTCTTCAAGGTCTTTGGAAGATATCTGGACCTAAAATGCATGCAACCACACATAAAATTATAGATGCAAGCAATTTTAAAATAATATACCTAAGTACAGTATGATGTAGTAATTAACTGACAATTAGCCAATAATATAACAGTATCCAGAACCCTCTATACACAGCCGTCAAATATTACTGTTGTAATCATGTATTACTGCTATGTAGCTAGTATTTAGTAACAATGCTAGATTTTTCCTTTCAAGAGAATATAAGAGGTTTATTGTAGTGAACAAACTGGGTCTGCCTCTTCCTGTGGATTGGCTAAAACCAGACTGATAACAGGAGGAGACACACAGAAGCACTTGAACCTTATTAAAGTGGCATTAGTGGTACAACTGAGGCATGGATAGCATCAACCTCGCTTTTCTATTTAATTACTTACATACTAATAAAGCGTCCATGGAAGAACACACGAGCAATAGAAGAACATAAGAACAATAAGTCAGAGGGGGGCAGAACACCTGCTGCTCCAGAACTCCAATCTTCTCCTGCTCCTCACAATGGGTCAACTGGAGATTTTTAAGGAGATTCACCTATGAGCAGACACAAATTATGGAATCCATATAATATATAGGCTTGCTATCTCTTCCACTGTCTTGCATAAGAAGCAGGGTTGGAAAGTAACTGATTAACTGTAATTCATTAGTTACCATCTAAAATAGCAGAATCAGATTACAGGTTGTTTTTTTTTATTAAATGATTACATCTAGGACTACTTTCAAATTTAAAAGGGAAGTTTGCAGAAGAAAAAAGCATAAAACGATTGGCTGTTCTCTTATTAAGCTTTCATTAACATCAATCAATTGAAATAAAGTCCTACTTTAATCTGATCCCCTGAGCAACATAAACGGTCACAAAAATAGAAAGATTTTACGTACTAACGCAGTAAATTGCTTTGGATGGCATTTCAAAGAACAATGTATATGCGTGAACTAATCTAAAAGTAATGGAAAGTAATCCGATTATGTAAAAAAGTTTTGGTAATCCAAAAATTACATTACTGATTATAATTTGAGTCTGGTAACTGTAATGGGTTACATTTAAAAAGTAACCCACCTAACCCTGATTATAACACAAATACTGTTGTACCTGCGCCTGGAGCTTAGCTGACCGCTGCCTCTCGTCATCCAGTTGGACATGGAGGTGCTTCACCTCGGCCTTCAGAACACTTTCCCTCTTCATAGAGCAAAGCGTGGCTTCCTTATGGCTGCAGCGATGCGTTCTCTCAGCCTGGAGCTGCTGGGTCAGCTCATCCACCACTGTTTGCTTCTCCTCACACCTGTACATGCACGGCTCTGTCTGTCACACAGCTGGCTGATATGCTAACACTGCCCTAGCTTGTGTTACACTGACCCCGTAAATACATGCTTTTCAAACAGCATTGAATCATGAATGAACATTTGGTTTAAAGATACAAGAAATAAATATATAAACAGCTTCCATTCGCTTAGTTTTAAATCATCACACGCTCCCTCAAAATACATCAGGGGTTCTCAATCACACTTGGGGGTCCCGACCACTGGCCGTTTGGCTGGGCGCTACACACCTCCACCGCATGCCATTCAGGTCATGGTGGGCTGTGTCGAGCCGCTCCCTGAGTGCTTCCAGCTCAGTCTTGGCTTTAAGCAGCAGTCTGTCATAGTGCTCCTGCATCTGCACAAGCTCCTCCCTCTCTGCAATGACCCATGTGGGGAGGAGAATTTAATTAACAGAGCAATTATTTAAAGGGACTCTGAACTTCTGTTACCTCCTTATTTATTTATATTTAGTCATTGTTTCTTAAATACATACGTATGTACATTTTAAATGATTTAATTTAATTTAAGGTGTTGTAAAATGTTTTAAATAAACACAACTATTCTGCAAACATTGGTACATTGAAAACAAGTATTTCAGCTATGCAGACAGATTTGAAGTATGTTTTTTGAGTAACAAAGGCAGTGAATGGTGGATTAAAATACAGATACTATATGGTTTCAAATGTAAACTATGTAGTATTTCGTTTAACGCATAATCAGGCCATACAAAGATTCAGTATCACTTTAAAAGGAGTAGTGTCTAAGATGTAATTTAACACATGTTTTATACAAATATTTCCATATGTAAAGTAATGTAAACATGCAATAACTTATCATAATTAGCATTTAGCCTCCAATCACCATGGGTTACCATGGAGTGTAAAAACGTTGTGGGATACATGGGATTTGTATGTGAATCCAACACACATGCACACACACCCACGCATGTGTCCTAAGTTGTGTATATGTGTGTTATAGTGGCTTTGCTCTGCTCTGCCCCCTGTGGTCAGTAAATACCAACAAGATCCCTTTTAAGTGGTAAATAAACTGTCCACCAAAACTGACTCAAGGGGATTAATCCTTTTGATAGTTTGTTGTTGTCTCTTCTGACAGTTGTCTTAGGGGTGAGTGCATACTGCCCACCCTCCCTGTGGCTCACCAGTTGAATGGGCCTCATTGTGCTTCTGGGCCAGGGCCTGGTTGGCTTGGTTCTGTTCCAGCCACGCTATTCTGGCCAGTGTGGCCTTCACATAGTCCTCTCTCTGCTGGTCGTACGCCAGCCACTGCTGGTTCTTCTCCAAGGCCTAGGGGGCGTTGCACCATAAAAAAGAGAGAAGAACAGAGAACAATAGCACTCAGCGAGACACAAATGGGCACAATATCTGAGGGACATACTCTCACACACACACACACACATACACACACACACACACACACACACACACATATGCACACGTACAAACGCATACCTATAGGTAACAAAAGCCACAATGATGACCTCCATTAACCAAATAAGCGTAGCTTGGAATCAAAGACACAAGTATAGTTCCCAGCCAACTTACATCTTGTAGCTGGCGTTGGAGCTCTGTTAGAGTGGTGGTGAACACGTTTCTTCCTGAATTGGAGTCCTTGGAGAAAATATTAAGAAAGAATACAGTACAACTTGACAAATGTTACCAGTAGCAAACAGAAAAGGTTCAATGTTTTAGATGTGTTGCAGCTTAATGGAACAGGACCTTGTTGTCTTTACATATCCTTTCACCAGTTCATGAATCAACGCTGCTATCTAGTGTTGAAAATACTGAAGCTGGAACAGGGTGGACTGTCTAATGGCCTGTAGTGTGACTTTGATTGTGTATTGTATATCAACACCTGCTTCTCTGCAACTCTGTTCTCCAGCTCTTGACACTCAGTCGCTGTGGTTACCAGCTTGTCCTTGATATCCTCTGTCTCCATCTGAAGTGACTGGATGAAGGTATTGATCATGATCCACTCCCTGTCCGTACTCATTCGATCCAGCAGGTGGGTTTCATCTCCGATGCCTAGCTGTTCTCTCAGCCAAGCAATCTCCTCATCTTTGGCCATGAGTTTCTGAAAGTTTTTTTCTTTTAGGGTTTCAAGAGAGAGGATTTTCTGCAAGCAAACACTTATCAATATCAACTCTACAAAAGTGTACAAAAATATACAGATATAATTAACATATCATAAGTTACAATTTACCTCTAGCAGCCTATTTTCCCCTGGGTCAGATGGTTCTCCATTATGGCAGCCCTCATTCCTTCCCATGTCCATGTCTGACTCACTGCTGCAGCACAGACTATAGTAAAGGTCGATCGTATTTTTGGATGTTGTCATTAACCTGATCTAAATCACAAAAAGTGAGGTTAACTCATGGTTATATGTTTATCTTTGTTGTGTGATACCAGTAATACAAAATTAATATTTCGTTGGAAAATATAATGACGTGGAATTTGGTCATGCAAGCGAACAGAAACTACGGTACGGTACCGTACCAAACTAATAAGATTTACGGTACCCTAGCTAGCTAACATTATGGTACCCTGTAGATACATTATTTGGTTAACGCTCATGTTGAGTTTAGAGGGGATTTAATGACTTACTATACTGTAAAGCAGTTAACGACGCTAGCGTTCAAACTAAATTAGATGTCTAAAACAGTTACAGGCAAACTTGCACGGGTACCGTACTGTGAGTTCCAGTTAATAACCAATTCATTCAGGCAGCCGTTGGGTACCGATGATCTTCTCATCACCACTAGATGGCATCATTACGCTTTTGCACCAGTCTACATAGAGACAGTACGGTAAGCTCTCTAGACTGGCTACTGTAAAAAATAATTATTATGACAAAGGCTGCAACCAGTAGGCTTACAGACCTACAATACTATACAAGGATGAAGATTGATTAAACAACATTTTTTTTTCTTAACATGTTTAATTAAATAATAAAATGAAATGATAGAGCTCATAGGTAGACTATAGGCATTTTTTTTTTCTTAGGCTTGAGTCGTAGTCTGCCTTCAAGTGTCCACACCTCTAAGTTTTACGAAGCCTATGGCCAGTTCATTCTAGTTACATGGACAGCATCAAAGGGATGTTGCTATTCTCGTGAAAAATATAAGAAAACATTGATACAATGCTGCGGGTCATTGTTGAATCAGCGAATGGCATCCCGAAAAAGAAAATTGGAAACCCAGATCCAATAGCTTCGGTTTTGTTTAAAGGTAGGCAAAGTTACTTTATTCCTATTCATATATAGACTCTTTAAACATATAGACTCAATCGTCTTTATTTAGGCTATAATTGAAACTTCATAAAGCATCCTATTTGTTTTATCATTTGTTATTAAATGTTTTTAAATGGCAATCTAATTTCCTGCATTCCTGTAGAGTGATACTTTGCAGAATTGTATAAACACTAGGGCAGAACATAGCCTTATAAGGTATCTGTGCTGTATGCAGCCAGCCTTATATTCAATGTTTATCAGTGTTATGACATGATATTTCCTATGTATGTTTGATATAGGCTACCTGTAGGCTTGGATGTCTCCCTTCTTCTTCTATACATTTATGAAGGCACAGTGTAATACAAGTGCAATATATATTTGTACTTTCATCTGAAACTATGTGCCTGTTAATAATGCAGCCTACAGCATTAATGTGTGTGCTACGTTTCTATTGTGCTCACAGGTGAAAAGAAGAAAACTAAACAAATCGACAATGAGTTAAATCCCGTTTGGAATGAAGTAAGTGGATTGTAGTGACATTATATTCAATGGATAATCCAGACCAGCATGAGTACATGTAGTGCTTGTTCATTGTAGATAGATAAAATAATGTCATTTAGTTAATTATTTAATTTTCTTTTACTTTTAATTGCAGGTGCTTGAATTCGACCTGAAAGGCTCTTCTTTGGATCCTTCTTCATTCATAGATGTGGTTGTGAAAGACTATGAGAAAATTGGCAAAGACAAGTATGGCAAGAATTGAAATATGAACCATACTTTTATTAACAGCAGATGCACATGCAGGTTCATATACATGTAGTTTATTGCAGTGGTCCAGAGACGGCAAATGCGCCCACCGTGTCCAGACTTGCTGTGTCTAAGGAGTGTCTTTCACTAAATAGGCAATTGCACAGCTCGTATGGTTACTTTTAGTGAAGAACAGTTTTTGTAGGACTCTATTGTTAATATGTTGTTGGATAAACTTTATAATGCTGTATGGTATATTTACAATTAGGTCATATATGCATTACCATTATCAATAACGGCAAATGTTTCAACATGCTTTCAGTTCTTCAAACAATTTGACATAGAGGAAGGAAATTTAGTGACTCAAATTAACTATTTCTACAGAAAGGAAATTACATTGAGTCACCACAATAACTGTATGAACATTATGGTTTCAACAGTGTGCACTAGCCTTTTAGCCTAGCAACCTTGAGGAAGAGAAGGTGGAACACAACTTGTACAGGCTTGTCATTAGCAGATGGTGAATGACTGTTTGGCAGATCACAGGGCTTTGGTGGAAAATTAGGTTAATGCTACACACCACACATCTTGACAGATACAGGTATATAGTGGTAGTACAGTATGATTCTAAAAAGAAAACTATCTTGGTGAGAAAAGCAACATAAAACAGGTATGCCATGTAATTCCAGTGATCTCTGTCAAATAATGTCAGTGGACGATTAAAGGGATACTGTTACTCCCAAGGAAGAGCTCTTTTTGAATCACTTTTCTGTGATTCCATCTGGGATATTATCAAGAAGCATGGTCTTGAATGAATCCTTGATATTTTTGTCTGGAATTCCGCATTTGTCCGAAAGGAACATTACACATTACTGTTTTAGACCTGTCACCCAAGCCTGCAGCCATGTGCACATTCATGTACATTTGTGTTTCAAACATAAACTGAGCTGGGGCAAAAATATTGGGTTCTGCAAGGACACTTGATACAATCAAGGGTATCTTTATTAAGTATGATACTCCCGAAAGCGTAACTGAGTCCATATTTTGTGGTTGCTATTTTATTTTAAAACATTTATTCTGAAAGCCAGAAACATCATTATTGAGAAACTCAAAGATGCTTGATGTCAACACAGATTTATAGAATGGTTCTGTTCTTTTCTTATTTCTCTTATTTTTCTTAGACAAAATTAACTAAAGTAACTAACTAACCATAAGTAGGGAAAGATTTTTGTCTGGTTGGTTAGTTGTCTGGTTAGTGGTTCATGTCTGGTTTGCATCTATCTATACCAGACCGTTAAGTGATCAATATTTCTCTGATCTTTAAGATAAACATATCTGAGTTTGTTTCTTTGTGCCTTCTTAAACTGCCTCCTAATCTGTATGGATTCTATTTCTGGCTACCCTCAGCTAGGCTAGGGCTATGGTACCCAGAACATGCCTGTGGCTCATGCTAATTGTTTCCATACTGGTGCGTTCTCTGTAGTCTTTAATTTCTTTGTGTTGGCACTGGGCCTCTTCACTGGTCCTCCTTACAAATTCAAATTTCAGTTCCCTTGAAATACTACTGTTGCTATAAGGTTGTTTACAAAGTCTTGTTATGACGGCAGATAACAAAACTATTTCAGCAAATAAAAGCACAGTCTAATTGTGACAGCAGTGTACAGTTACTTCTGTTAAGGAATTTTTAATAAAAAGGATATAGGCAACTTCTCTGTCTAGTAGCCTATATCCTTTTTATTTAAACTTCCACAACACTTCCAACTTTGTAATATGAAGAAAAACTGGGAAGTTGTATGGCGTTGTGTTTGTTGATGAAGTGACATTAGCTACCACACTCAATGCATGAATCAATTCATAACTGTAAGTAATGTGTTCAATGGTTTCACCAACACTTTTTTCTTTGGATGCAATTCGTGTGCATTTGAGCTAAAACTACTTTATACATTTTACATTTTTAGGTTTATCGGTGCAGCAAAGATTTCCCTGAGAGACTTAGCCAGTGGTCAAACAAAGTCCCTTCCGTCCAAAAATATACCCTTAATAAATGAGAAGCAACAGGCAACTGGAGTGAGTATTCGGGAAACCTTCAATGCATTTAAAGTATTTCCCAACAACACATAGGCCTACTTCGACTAGTACTGTAACAATTTGGATATAACAAACACAAACCTTTTTTCTCAGGCAACCATTAACTTGCTCATTGGGTATGAGGCACCGGACAGTGGCAACTCAAAGGAACAACCTGATGGAAATATATCTTATGGAGACACTGGTAGGCTTGGTAAACAGGCATTGCCAGTTTATTTTATTTTCTTATGTTTCACTTAGTGGGGAAATTATATTTGGTAGACATATTAATGTATCTATGGACAAAAATGATGAGTGCAAATAAAACAAATCAAAAGCCTAAAATGTTAGCAGACTACAAAAACAGATAAGATTTACTGTATGGATAGTGAATGGATAGTTAGTGTTCG
The DNA here is from genome assembly GCA_025399935.1 of Amblyopsis rosae. Taxonomy (NCBI): domain Eukaryota; kingdom Metazoa; phylum Chordata; class Actinopteri; order Percopsiformes; family Amblyopsidae; genus Amblyopsis; species Amblyopsis rosae. The sequence continues at coordinate 2,745,757 of JAODTR010000007.1, read as the reverse complement.
ATATTAGCACATACCGTAAGTGCTGTTTGTGTTTGTGTCATACCGGTATATTATTGTGCCTTTGCATCACAGGTGATGGTGAGAAGGAGGACGAGCAGGAGGAGGACCTTACAGGAGGCCCACAGGTGGTGGATCCAGGAGCTGCTCCCACACCCGGCCTGACTGGTAACCCCACTCAGAAGACCAGCCGCTCGGGCCGGAGGAAGCACAGAGCTCTGGCAAACAAGCCTCAGGACTTCCAGGTATTGTAGTGAGATTTGGGTGGCCGCAGAGGGTGTTGATTTCAACGTCTTGTTTGGACTTTAACATTTGTTTACAAGACAGTGCTAGAGAATCACAGACAGTCAAACAGACTGGAACATGATTCATAATGACACTTACCAATGATAGGAACCATAAACAACATCCTTTCAAACTGTAGGTTTTCATATGAAAAGGAAAATTTCCATAAAGATAGTGCTGTTGACATTTAATATAATGTGTCGGTTACAGCTTCATTTGAACAGTTTTTACAATGTCTGCTTTCAATACTCAGATTCGTGTTCGCGTAATCGAGGGTCGCCAGTTGCCTGGTAACAACATTAAGCCTGTGGTGAAGGTGAATGTGTGCGGACACACCCACAGGACTAGAATACGAAGAGGGAATAATCCTTACTTTGATGAGGTAAAGAGGTCCTCATTACACATACGTATATACAATTTATTTATTTATTTATTTATTTATTTATATATTTAATTATTTCTTTTCTTTTCTTTTCTTAAATTCGTTCCTGCTTTTTGTCTCTCTATCTTTCTGTCTTCATTAGAAGCCTGTGATCTATGTGGATCCATTTTAAATTGGAGCTTCTAAGTGTCTTCTGTATTCTTCCTTCTCATATGCATTTTCCTTATATCATGCCTCACTCACGTGCACGTGCACAAGACACAAGACACATGTCTGGCATTGTTCAAATCAGTCAGTGAAATGTATAATGTGCACAATGATTGCAGAAATACACTTTCCTCCTCCTTGTTCCCTAGATGTTCTTTTACAATGTTAACATGCTGCCCTCAGAGCTGTTTGATGAGAACATCACCTTTCGGGTGAGTCCTGTACAGTACATGGTAGTTTCATTGTCCATTATGTAATGGAGTGGTCACAACTTCAAACTATAAACCACTGTTAGTTGAACCATTATTTTAAAGAGCTATTGCATATCCCCGGTACTTATCTATCTTGTGAATAGGATCGCTCTGCTTTGGCATCTACAAAAAGCCATGAAAATACAATTAAACTATTTGTTTTAACCCACAACTCATGAAGCTTCAGGAGTAACTTGCAAGCTTACATCAGAGACGGCGATCAGCTTTGTAGGCCTTGTTTTTATGAAACAATACAAGTCATTGGCAGAGAACAAAAGCGCAACTGAGTTTTAATGTTGATTTACTGTAGTGTTGCTGGCAAGTAGTAGATGTTAACATTCCTGGTGTCTCTCCCCATGCAGGTATATGACGCGTATTCCCTCAGAGCAGACAGTCTGATGGGAGAGTTCAAGGTATGGGCTTTTGTTTCATCCTCAGATTCATTGATTGAATTGCAGTACAGTTTTTAAGGCCCATATCACTGTTTGTGATTGACTGCCATTCACCTTTTCTTCTTGTTGATCCAGCTGGACATTGGCTATGTCTACGATGAACCTGGTTAGTCGGCTCATTAATTAACAATCCAATTTAATAGGGTACACATTTAAATTACAGGGTTAATATTTAATTTGACATATTCTGTCATTTTATTTTTGGATAAATCTCCAGCCCACGCTGTCATGAGGAAATGGCTTCTCCTGAGTGATCCTGATGACTCCAGCTCTGTGGCCAAAGGTTACTTGAAAGTCAGCATGGTCATTGTAGGAACAGGCGATGAACCACCGGTATAAGGACTGCCACAAACACTGCCTCTGGCTTGAGTACAGTTCAGCATTATGAAAGGCTCATAATAATCACCTCTCCTCTCCTCTCCTCTCCTCTGTGCAGACTGAGAAGAGGGAGAAAAACGAGGACCTTGATGACATAGAGACCAACCTGTTGGTCCCAGCTGGTGTCACATTGCGATGGGCTACACTGAACCTAAAAGTCTACCGTGCTGAAGATATGCCCCAAAGTGAAGACCCAATATTTTGTACAACGTATCTCAGTCAACTTACAGTAATTTGAACACAAAAAATTATCTTCTTTTGCAGTGGATGATGCTTTTGTTCAAATGGTCAAACAAGTTTTTGGAGGGGACGGAGATAAGAAGAACTTGGTGGATCCATTTTTGGAGATCAGCTTTGCTGGTAAAAAGGTACTAAAAGCTTTGAATGTATTTATTAATTTATTTGTGTGTGTCTTCACTGGCCCATGTTCATTCGTGGTGATTTTGTCATTCCTGTTACAGCTCTGCACAAAAATGGTAGAGAAAAACGCCAACCCAGAGTGGAACCAAGTGATTCATCTCCAGGTCAAGGTACGTATGACAGCCACACATTATGAAGTACCACAACATTAATATAGAATACAATACACTTTTAACTACTTTTTTCTCCTAGTTTCCCTCAATGTGTGAGCAGATCAAGTTGACTGTTTTTGACTGGTAAGATCTGAATGCTTATAGACAGTTATAGACAATAGACATTTTGCATACTTTTGCATAATTTTACGTATGACATGAAGAACTCTCTGCAGGGATCGTCTCACCAAGAATGATGCCATAGGAACCACGTTTTTGAATCTGAGCAAAATTGCTTCATCTGGTGGTGAGATTGAAGGTGAACTTCAGCAATAATCAGTTGTAATTGGTCATCTCGTATTGTGCATTCGGTTTACAGCAATTTCATTACATTCTACATGTTTATTTCTGAAACAGACTTGCCTGCTGAAAACACATCACCCAAACGTAAGACATGTTCTTCATGTTTCCCATACTGACTAATGTATCTCTCGCTCGTGTTCTGTGCACATTGATTGGACAAGCCACTTTTGTGTTGTATTGGGTACAGCGGAATCAGAAGTAGGCTTTCTCCCAGCTTTTGGGCCTTGCTACGTCAACCTGTACGGTAGCCCCAGAGAATACACTGGCCTGCCTGACCCCTATGAGGAGCTCAACTTTGGCAAGGTAAGTCCATGCCAATACTGCAGTCTGCACTTGTAATGGATGCTCCATTATCATCAGTATGATAGTAGCTCTGATGATGTGCTACCTTTTGTTAACAGAATGTTGTCCTATTCAGCTATTGACAAATTGTAAGTCACTTTGGATAGAAGCTTCTGGTAAATGTAAATATACATTGTGTTTACCGTAGGGTGAAGGAGTAGCATACAGGGGAAGGGTCCTTATTGAACTGTCTACACAGCTTGATGGAAAGGCTGACAAGAAGGTGGATGACATATCCAACGATGACATCCTGGTGGCACAGGTATACTTTAGTTATAGTTACATCAGTCATTGTTAGCACTGTTAAACCTAAAGGATGTCACCAAATAGCACAGGGTTCATGTTTGTAATTCATCACATAAAGTAGGGCTGCTCGATTATGAAGAAAATAATAATCATGATTATTTTGGTCACCATTGAAATCACGATTATTTAACACGATTAATCATTGACTTTGTAAATATGTTGCATTTACTGCATCTAAAAAAAACAGTGAAACAAATGGCCTTAATACGTTTCATGTTAGTCTTTCACTTTTACCCTGCAAGCAGATGAAACTGAGTGTGCGCCTGTCATGCAGAACACAAGACAAAATAAGAGTTAACTTGCAAAATCATACATTTTTTTCTCTAATTATTATGAGCCGAAATTGAAATCACAATTACAATTCGGTTAATTCCACCACCCTAACTTAAAGGTATTGTCAGCTATTGCAAGCTAATTGTAAGATAATACACTTTATGTCAAATTCAACAAATATCTCCTCCTCGCATTACGTAAGCTTGCCGTTCTCTGTGTGCATGCTGAAAAAATAGTCCGATGTTTATACACAGCACTGGCTCTGTAAACAGGAACATAAACAAAATGGCTCACACCGCTCACACCAACAAAGTGGTAGTACGCTATGCTTCACAATGTGCTTCAATGTGTGAGGTGGCGCTGCAGAGGAATATTGTTTTGATTTGAGCTCAACGTTAGCAAGCGTTCCCTAGAATGACTGACCTTGCCTTTAAAACCATATAATAAATGCCATTCCTTATTAATGCTTTGTTGTGGTTCCTTGGGAGCAGAAATACCAACGGAGGAGGAAATACTCGCTATGCGCAGTGTTTCACAGCGCCTGCATGCTCCAGGAGCCAGGCGAGCCCATCCAGTTTGAGGTCAGCATCGGTAACTATGGAAACAAGCTGGACTCGACGTGCAAGCCCCTGTCGTCCACCACTCAGTACAGCTACGCTGTGTTTGATGGTAAATGCATTCGAATGAGAGTTGCACTAAATTAGCCAGGTGAAACCACCCTGACTTTGCAAGCACTTTCTCTCAGTTAGTTGAAGTGGTCCAGTTGTTTGATATTAATCTGACGGGCTATGTGACGGACACCTATGGGACCATCACTGAGTGGAGTTTTCCTACTGATTCAGTATGTAGAGCGACACAAATCATGGAGCGACTAACAGGGATATCACTGCAAAAACTATATCTAAATTAGAGTGATAATCTTGTTTTTAGATTTAAAATCTAGTTGGACTTGATACTAATATAAATGGCTTTTCTACTGACTTAAGTACATGTGCACTAACTTTAAGAAATCATATCAAGTGATTTTCACTTACTGCACTGGCAGTCAGTTTTGCTTGTTTTAAGCATTAGTCAGCTCATAACTAATATATTTGCACTTATATTTGATAGGGCAACTTTTGCAGTGTAGCACTACTATAACTACGGAAGCAAACAAGCACAGAAATGATTCTAGCACAACTCATACTACATGTATGTTTTTTTCATAATTAATTCATAACACAGGCAGCAAGCAAGTTTAAAATGTGTGGGTATTTTGTCAGGTAGGTTGGGTTTTCTGATGACTGGGTGCAATTATTCTGTCTCATAGGTAATCGCTACTATTACCTGCCCTGGGCTGACACCAAACCAGTGGTGATCCTCCTCTCTTTCTGGGAAGACATCAGCCACCGGTTGGATGCTGCTAACATCCTCCTGTGTATAGTGGAGAGACTGGTGAGAACAGGCCACAGTACCACAGTGACGACAATGTGTGTCCCACACATGCCTCTGCACATGACACTGCTCATTACAATCTCTTCACCTGCAATGTTTCCCAGGAGTCCCACCTCATCTCTTTGAAATCAGCCATCCTGGCTAAAGTATCTGAGGCCCGTCTGATGGAGATTTGGCTCAAGCTCATAAACCACATAATTGAAGACCTCAGCAGGTAAGAGGAGAGCTGCCATATTGCAGGTTTGTGTATAGATAATGTGTCTCTACAGCAACCTCTTCATACCCTGACACGCCAGATATATGTGTGTGCACTAGCGTAACAAGACAACAACGGGCCCCAATGCAGAGTGGTGAAAGCGGGCCCTTAACAATAATACTGTAGGCTATTTTGAAGCAAGCCCTTTCTCAATTTAACTCAGTTTAAATGGCAAAATGTGCTGCATTAGCCTACCGATGCCAAATGCAGGAGTAGCCTAATAGCTTATAAGCATTTTGCTTATAAGCTAAATAAAAGCAGTCTGCTTTTATTGTCATAACCCATTGCTGCATTTCCCACTCTTGAAATTGAACAGGCTGCTAGTAAAATGATTTTGCTATGCAGTACGCATGTCATATTATCACCATATCCCAGAATTCCACTGGCCAACTCCACACATTTTAACACTAAAATCAACCATTAATCATTAATATATTGAAATGTAACTAATAATGTGACTATGAGGTAATATAACATGTGTGCATTACACATAGTAGATTTTAGTAAACAAAATCAATAATGTCACCATTCCAGCAAATGCCTGCATATCAAGCACTATTATATATCTACTGGCGCCAAATGTTTAATCAGAAATGTTGTTTATCTGGAACTTGATAAGCGGTTTGAAGGAAGCGTTGTAGAGCTGATTGTTAATGAGGGCTCGTGTTCACGGGCCCCTGGCTGACGCCGGGCCCCAATGCGGTTGCATTGTCTGCATTATGGGTTGTTATGCCCTTGTGTGTGTGTTAGGCACACCCATCTGGGGGAGTCATCCATTAAAACTGAAAGGCAGGCGCTTAAAAAAAAAATACTGTTATGTGTTGTTAAATTCACTCTTGTAGCAGAAAAGTCGGGAGAAGAGTGAAAACACATTTTCCACTGAGAAAAGCCTTTGCTCTTCTAATAAAATTAGAATAATGATGCTATATATTGCATCACCTACGTAAAAAATCACCCCAGGACTTGGCTGGTTACACTCGCCTGCTCATATGTCATCAAATTAAATTATGCTATCTAAATAGAACAATATTTGAAAATGTCTTAAGAATGCATAATAATTTCTAACTGAGGGTTTTGACAGCTTCCAGCTTCCGGAGCTGGAGGGACAGGTCAATCTGACCACACTGGACCTGCAGATAAAGCAGCTACGAGATGCTGCCATAGCTTGTGTCCGACAAATGGCTGGGCGCATGCGAGAAGAAGCCACTGATGTCAAGGCTACTGTCGTTGATATCGACGACTGGGTGGACAGACTCAAGCAGCTTGCTGAGGAGGTCAGAAACAAAGATAAACCCCAAAAATGTCTTGATATTGTAGGGCAGAGGTTTTCAAACCCCAACAAAGGGTCATTAACATGGGGGAAGTTAATATGCTATAATTTATAATAATTGTTTATGTTTTACACTGTTTTGTTATGTTGCTATGTTATGCTAGTGATTCACAGTTGCACAGGGTTGAAGACCATGTTGCTGTTATGCTAGTGATTCACAGTTGCACAGGGTTGAAGACCATGTTGCTATGTTATGCTAGTGATTCACAGTTGCACAGGGTTGAAGACCATGTTGCTATGTTCTGCTAGTTATTCACAGTGGCACAAGACCATGCACCTACAGCATAATTCCAAAGTGTGCGTGTGTGCTCCTACTGCCATAGCCTCAAAACAGTATGCCAGACGTGGTCATCTGGATGTTGAGGGGAGAGAAGCGAGTGGCCTACGCTCGTGTCCCAGCCCACCGCATCCTGTGCTCCACCTTCAGCGAGCAGGCCTGTGGGAAGTATTGCGGCAAGACCCAAACCATCTTCATGCAGGTATCGGTCCAGGCCAACACTCAGGACTCACTCTCGGTCTCAAGAACCCATTAATTTTAAGGGTGCACTCCTTGTTGCGTTACGGCGCCCCCTCCTCCCAGAACCCAACATTTGTACCCCGTGTTTATATGTTAGAAAACGTCTTAGTGTGAGCCGATGAGTGCTGTAGGAATGAAGTACTCAGCATTCAGGCACAGGAGGGGGAAAACCAGAGTTCCAATCTGTTTCGTAACCTTTTGGTACCAGACCCACAAATTAGACACATATTGAATGTAGAAAAATACTGTATGTTGTGTGATGTTCATCCATCCATCCATCTTCATCCGCTTATCCGGAGTCGGGTCGCGGGGGCAGCAGCTTCAGCAAGGGACCCCAAA
>JAODTR010000007.1:2712452-2723841 GCA_025399935.1 Amblyopsis rosae | reverse complement strand
TTTGTGGGTTCCCCCCCCCCCCCCCCCCCTTGGGGCACAATAAAACCCCATTATAGCAAGTGGAATCTCTCTATGTTTAAAATAAATGATATATGAATGCTACTTACTAAAAGTAAAGGCACCTAAATCAGGAGTTTGCCTAACGCAGGTGTCAATAATCCCCCCTTTGTCTCTTCAAGTGATGTTTGTGGCCTGAGGGGATGCTTGACCAGATTCCTCCCTGGCTGCGTAGAAGCAGTGTAATCTCTCAATCCTTGACACAGCAAATAAACACGACACAGAGAGAGAAGCGAGGAACTCTATCTCTTCCTTCCTATCGCATTGTCTTTTTGACAAGTTTTCAAGGAAACCTCATGGACAAGAGAAAAGAGACGACATATTTCTTTAGTAACAAGCCCAAGGGGCTTATGGCAGTGGAGGGAAGGTTAAGTGCATGTAATGCTCACAGAAAAGGATATAGGTATATTGCATAGCCGTCAATGCCAGAATCAGTCTTACGATTTATCTGCTTTTACAGCACATATAAACTAGACAATAATTAATTTGCAATGATTTAATTTTATATTTAAGAAAATATAAAGTATTTAGGAATGTGGAATATTATGGTTTACATAGCTAAAAAAAAGCGAAAATATGTGATTTCACTGTGTCTGAAATTGGGCATTTTAAAATTAAGAGTTCATTAACATTCCAATATATACTATGACCAGCCTATATACTGTAATTTGAATAACGTGATTTAAAGTTGTTAAAGTATAAAGTAGTTTAAAGTATAAAGTATTTGCTAATGTTAATAAACATACAAAAGTTCCAGAAGAATACTGAGTAAAACACTCATCATATACAGTCAAATACGAGAATGACTTATGAAATGTAATTTAACCACCTTCAAACTGTAACTTATTGCTTATTTGGAGGTGTTTTTTTTAGTGAGCCCTCAGATGTACTCAGAGCCTTACAATAGACAAAGTGGGCCTAATAGAGACACTACAGCCCCTGAAACCTGGGAACAGCAGCACTAATGGGATTAGATGTGCCTGACACAGACCAAACACCTGGCTCCAATAATGCTCAGGACAAAAAAACTACAACAAAAAATAACAACTATAAACTATAAATGGACTTGAATCAATAAAGTGAAATAAAAATGTTTATACAATATAAATTCACATGGCTGTTAATTAACAATGAGTCACAATGCCAGAGTTACCATTTTCACTAAAGATCGTATATATATCCTCATTGCTACAATGTGAACAGACCTCTTTTTGGTATCAGTTCTCTTTCCTACCTCTAAGGGGCAGTAGAGGCCTGCAGTAGCCACTTAGCTCATCTTTGTACATAATTCGATTCTCAACTGGGACCCTTTCAATCACTTTAGAGCCATTCTAGCAATAGCTTATTAATATGGTTTAAAAATAAATGTTATTTATTAGGGTTATTTAAAAATATGATTGTTAGATTATTTTGAAGGCTATACCGGCAACACAGGTGCTACCACTGAAAGTGGTATGCCACACCCAAGAAACATCTTTCATTTGGGTTCGAATCCCTAATACCTCCTCTCCCACATGTTCTGTTTTTAATTTATTTCTCGATAGCTCTCTTTTTATAATTCACCGCCACACACACACGCACGTACGCATGCACGTGTGCACGCACGAACGCACGCACGCACACACACAGGCATACAGGCATACAGGGCTCTTTTCTCTTCTGTCAGCAAACAGGTTGATAGGGTGAGGCTGGGTGGCTGGGTGGCTGGGTGGGCTGAGCCGTGGAGGGCCCCCATTTCAAGACTATCAAGTGAATTGTTCTTCATATGAAAAATGAAATGAGCCAAAAGTTTGTTGATAAGTGAAAACTGGGCAGTTCCCTGTGTTGGACTATGGGATGCGACACAGGTTAATAAAGAGAGCAGGTCTGAGCAGTGAAAGGGTTACGGCAGGGTTAGCTTGGGGGGCTAGACGGCGCTAGATGAAAGTGGGAACTCTCTCCCACAGCTGTCAGCAGTTTTTAATGTGAGCCCTGCCATTGATTGGCAGAGCAGCCAGGTTCTGCCACCAAACATTTCTCTCTACCGGGTGTTGGATGAGTGCATTGCTTTGGAGAGCCAGGGTCAGGTCGGTCTTGAGAATATACTGTATTCACATGAGGTATAACAACAGAATTTAAAATGGGTCTGACTTGTATGTCCTTGCTGAAACATCAGATATTTGTTTTTTTTTGTTAAAATGGTTTGTTGTAACTGGGAAAGAACGAGGGGTTAAGAGAAAATAGGAATTGCCAGCCTAATCTGTTCCAATCCATTTAAAGTGTCTGAAACAGCATCAATACTTAGCTCAGATGTTCATGTGGATTCATATAGAATGCAACAATATTTAGCCTTTAGCCAGTGCTGTAATTGAATCAAGTCATGATCTTTCATCCCCGTAGTTATTTTGAGACATAAATGACACAACAAAAATTGAAATACAACCCTCCATTCTTTCCCATTTCAACAAAAGGTCAAAAATTCAATCACCACTGCTGCTATTGCTATAATAATATATGTATGGGAAACAGCTACAGTTACTGACCACCAAATTCTTTAGCTGCCTGTAATCATTTTTATCTTGCCTAAGAACAGAGGCGTCTCTCACAAGAGTTATCCATTAACCCTGATAGGTTATGAAAAGCGTACCAGTGTACAAACCCAACAAATAGTTCTGATTCCTAGCTTTTCCATTAGTTTCCTCCTAACAACAAAAATGTGGTTTATTATTTTTTCTACTTAAGTTTCTACACACATTTGGAAAATATATATTCTCTCAGTTTGACTGTTAGGACAAAACAAAACAAAATAGAGATTTTTTTTGTTTTGTTGTTCCTGTAATGACAAAGGAATGACAATATAAATGTCAAAGATGTTTGGTTAATGTAAATGGTTTGACATGACTGTGCTTGTGGGACTAGAACATTTCAGACATAGTTTTTTTCTGACATTAAAATGTTCATTCAGTACAGTGTCTGGCTGATGAAATGGTGGGAAATGTGTTGCTGAAAAACAGAGTAAAAGGTTAACATGATTGCATCATTGACACTTTTGTCAAATTTTTCAACATAATTTATTGATGTTGAAGAGAGAGAGAGAGAGAGAGAGAGAGAGAGCGAGAGAGAGAGAGAGAGAGAGAGAGAGAGAGAGAACGTAAGAGAGAGGGGTAAGGTAAGAAGGAAAAGAAGGAATGGAAGTTAAGTTGAAACAAGCTGCCTGATTAATGCACTGTCACAGCTTTCATTAGAGCAGGACAAAGCAAGCTCATTTAATCAGGAACAAGAATTCAAACAAATGCTTCATGACAACTATAAACTATCGTAAGACTAGGAGCTTATAGATACCTTAGTTACTTGTCTGACCGAATCAATGTAATGTACTGTGCTTATGTTTATGAATCAGATCATTTGCTGTATTTCTCAATCACAGGAGCAGTATAGGTTAGTCTGTGCAGAAGTTAAGTTTAGTGTGACCCCCACCCAGATATACAGTATGGTATTTCTACAAATCAGTATAAAATCTCACACTAAAATATAAAACAAATATAAAAACATAAATATATATTCTGTATAAAATGCATTTTGAGTTTGAAAATGAACTTTGAGAATAAATAGAAAAACATATACAGTAGCCATGTTAGAGACACTGGAAATTGCAAATAGACTGCTTTCCTGTTGTGAAGAAGTGAGAAATGTCTTGCTAGTGATATTTTTGCCAGCGTGCATGCTGTTTCTTGCAGCAGGCATTTTTAAACCCTTGCATCTATTACCTTTCACCGGGTAAATACCTAATGCTGGAAACATTTGTCAATGTATGCGGCTGACTGAACAGAATAGATTATTAGGAAGTGAGGGGAAAAACACACTGCCTTTTCCGAACAGCGCAAGGTTGGCCGTACCAAGGATGTTTAAAATTCTACCAACACCCATATGGAAAGAAATACAACTTTTTAACACATTTTGAAAAAGCAGCTCTGACCACTTGAGAACATGACTTCCTATTTTTATACTGTAGAAGGAAACCAACGTAAACAATTAATTGAAGCTGATTAGCTATATAGTCAATTGGATGTGTGTGCACTTGGAACATATGTGTGAATAGCTTTATGGACATTGCATTTACTCTATTTACGATTCTGTTGTAATCAATTATAATGAAATGTACATGATTCTACTTTATATTGTTATTTTTAGAGTTACAAATGCAAAATATTGTTTTGTGTTAAACCATTAAACTTATATCAATGTTTCAACCCCTTCTATAAAATGATGTGTGTAATGTATCAGGCCTCATTAGAGAGCCAAAGCGTATGCACTGCAACTCATTCACTTAAACAAAGATAATAGGTCAGAATTGGAAATACAGGAAATTATTATAAGCATATGCAAATAAAAAGCACCACAGATGATTAAGCCTAAAAAATCCATGGGCAAGGATATCCAAATATACTATACACACACACATATATATATATATATATATATATATATACAATATTAAAATGTTAAAATTGGCGGAAATATTCAAGCAAAAATGTATATTGTATGTACAGGCTATACTATGCAAATAATATTCTTATACTACAACTCAATGCCCAAATCATTATAGTACTCTAGGCAATGATAATGACTGTGATGCATATTGTTCTACTGTATTTGGCAATATTATAATTTTAGAATGTTGAACGCCGTTTCTAAGTACTGCAGTTCACTGCAGCCTATATGTTTTGTCAGACGTTTCACAAGCGGACAGCAAATAATAAGTCCAGGTATACAGAAAAACATTTTAACACGCCTCCATGCACAGCACAGGCCTACAACCAAAATCAACATAGTATCGACAACAACACCATGGCAACAGCGGTGCGGTGCAATTCTGCAGGGGTCCCGTGGCTAGCGTTGTGCAAACAGCAGAAAGTTGCAGCGTGTGAAGGGTAATGGGACATCCAATGCCAGGGGACAGCAGGCGGTGGAGTCACACACCGCTGCCGAAAGAAAGATGAAGTAATCTCAGGAAACAAGTAGACACACTCCACTTCGAATTTTGCCCCAAACAAGATTAAAGTGACATTATTCTATGAGAGTGTGGCAAGAGTATCAATCTTACACATGGAGGCAGAGGCTGGACTAACAGGGGCTTGGCTACGGGAGTGTAAGGGCACATTCTTTATGTTGTCACAAGGTGCAAACAGTCCCACGTATATTGTTATTGTATCAATACAATCATATTTTCTATTAATCCCATCTAAGGCATGTTAATGTTGCCTACACACCAAATGTACAATTTATTTATTTAATACATTTTTCACCGACAACCCCCTGTGACTATCTCTGTAAGATAGGTGTGTGTGTGTGTGTGTGTGTTGTGGTGCGGTGTGATAATCTCTAATGTGTTACTGTAGCACACAATGTATCTTAATTGTTTAATTAAAGAAATGAAAAGGCTGTGTGTTGGCTGTCAATCAAAGAGACATCTGCCCTGCTTCTTTTGCAAATGCAACACCATCAAATAAGCATAACATTACCATTACATTTTGTTCAGAACCTGTTGCATAAATAATCCGTCCCAAGCCCTAAAACCCCAACAGAGAAAGACATAGCTTTAATGAGTGGGGTTTAAACCCCTCCACCCATTTACTTTTCCACTCGCAGTTCGGACTCCTAATGAGCCATCATCATGCAAAACTGCCAGCTTGATACACATTAATTGGATTTTCACCGTTTCACCAATTAATTGACCAGCATTGTCATGTTGGCCAGCCTCCGAGGGCCTCTAAGAAAAACGGGGAAACTTCCCCCTTTCTTAATCTGACTGACTCTAATAGCCACTGACCGGAGAGGGGAAGCACTTTCTCTTCTTTTCAACTTTTCTTTTTTTTTTTTTTTACTACCGAGATCAGCTATCTCATTATAGGCTTATGACATTTGTTGGAGCAAATCCCTTTGTGGAGAGAAAACAGTTTGTGTGCTGCTCAGTTGCAGTCTTTACAGTTTGTTAAGCTGCCTCGACGGTGCCAAGGCACCTGGGGGACGGGACCCTGATGAGTGACTCAGACTCTCTGCACCCAGAGGACAGACCGCAGGGTGAGGGAGAGCAATCCCACGCAGGCTTGTTCAACACGCACGACAACAAGGAACAAATACAAGCCTGGCATTTCACTGGGGTTATTTGATATGTTGACACATCAGTGCTGTTTCAAACCCTGCCAGGGGGGTTTGTGTTCACATGAATCCTTACAGTTGATAATGTTGCCGCTGAACTCATGTTTTATTCTGTTGGTGGCTCAGGCAGATTGAATGACACCGGTAACACCAGCCAATGGGATTCTGCCAAACAAAGGGAAAGGTGTGTGTGTGTGTGTGGGAAGGGGGGGGGGGGAGATTGTGTTGTTGTGCTATCTGGTAAATCATGAACTGAAAATTATATTTGGAGGTCAGTAACTATGTTGAGTTTGTGTTGTGACTTTGGTGGTTTAAAATTTAACAGAGCTTATTACAGTTGGCACCGTAATGATTTACACACCTATAGTCAATTATGGTCAGATATATCAATAGACAGACAAATAAAGAGCATTCCTATCTGAACCAAAAATACATTATATTATAAATATACCTATTTCCATGACATTAGCGGAAGATTACATTTTAAAGTTTGAACATAACAAAACATGTTGTGTAAGGGCATACAGTATATTGAACCTGCTGTGTGTTACCTGGGTAACCAGCAGCAATATGTGAACAAGCTCAGACCTGCTGTGGGTCTGAGAGAGTACAGTCAACACTATAGGCCAGTATCCGTTATTAAAGGTATAGTCAGCTATTGCTAAATGCTAAGATAGTACACTTTTTGTCTCATTCAACAAATATGTCCTTGTATTTCGCTATCTTATCGTTGTCTGTGCGTGTTGACAAAATAATCTGATAATTCTACACAGCCCTGGCTCCGTAAATAGAAACATAAACAACGTGGCGAACACCGCTCGTATCAACAAAGCCGTAGCACTACGCTTTGCTTCACAATGCATTTCTATGTGTGAGTCGGCATCGCGGAGGACCGCAGAGCGATACTGTTTTGATTTGAGTTCGAAGTTAGCAAGAATGACTGACCCTTTAACTAGATTAAGATATTGTTTTATGAGGCCGTGACGATAACAATAGTGTGCATAGAGGTAATAGTTTGACCACCGTGCTTTGTTCACAGCTATAATTTAAAATGCTGTTTAAAATATGTATGCAAATAATGTTAATGAATACAGTAATATGCCTGTAAAAAGTACTATATCAAAAAAATTCAGACAGAACAGCCGCGACAACTGTAGGGGAATATATTCAAGAAACACAAATCTGATTTAAAATAAATCAGTGAATATTCTGTTAGAAAAATCCATTAAAGTATAATTTAATTCCACAAGAAAAGCAGAGCGATTATTAGTTCACATGTGACAGTATGTTTTGTTCCATTACAGCCATTCAGACAACATTTAGGACATTATTTCTTGACAAGTATTGACTATATAGTTAAGGTGCACAAAGTTTCGAGCACACATGTAATCTGAAAAGTGAAAAAAACAATACCTACATAATCTATAACAAGGCAATCAGTCAGATTGTGTTTTTAAAGCAATACTGTTTCACTCCATTCCTCCGAATCAATATTCGTCCTGTCAGAAAACATTGAAGGTTAGAGGTCAAACCTAGATGAAAACAATGAATGGTTCATCATCAAGGGCAATAGCCCTAATTAGCCGATGGTGGAGAAGAAGGACTGTTTTATAATGCGGGTTAGTCCCCTTAATCACAGAGGATTATTTATGTACGATTGTCCATTATATCACATAGGAAAAATAGGCGTTTTAATGGCATCAACATGTAATCAAGCAGAACTTCATTAATCCACATAATTAATTGAGCAGGCTTTGCTGTGTTCCTACTGCTACCTTTACTTTCTGGTCGGACGGACATGTTTCACCATTATTGTTGTGCTATCCCTCCAAGGGTTGTGAGTTAATCTGCATGACCCAGCACCTGTCACATACTAATAAACACAGAACTAATTGACTTTGTTGCCCCACTTATCATCTGCCTCGCTAGTCAAAGCAACCTTATAGAGCTTTTTTGTTTTACAGAAATCTAATCAACAGAATAAAAACAATACAGTATGATTCATTATATTTGTACGATAGATGAATATTATAATGATGATGGACAGTCCAATAATATTGCCATTTATAATTGTTTTTAACCCAGAAAAGATCACAATTATAGATGTATTGAGTCACTATAAGTTGCTGTCAAACAATTGTGTAAATAGTGTACAGTGACCGTTTTTTTTTTCAACTTTAACCTAAATATAAGTATAACCAGATGTTTACTTTTTACAGTACAGTAGTTGAAATGAAGGTTCACAAAAGTGAAGGAAGCACCCAGGGGGAGGGGTAGAGAACATCATGAGACTATGACACTTGCGTCTATGAGGAGTAGATAGTAATGCAAGTGTTTATTTGGAGGTAGATTTACATTTATGACTTCAAAGCTCTCATATTTTTGTAATGATGGATGATTCAACAACAATATACCGTAGACACAAATTGAAACGTGTCCCTTTAAACTTCTGTCAAGTTATTAACATAATATGGAGGCTTGTATACTCCCATGTCTTGGTGCTCAGTACAATAGCGGGCCAAATGTAACATGCGAACTGAACAAGAAGTAGCCCCATCTGTCAATGGGCGCTCTAGAGCTTGGCAAAGACAATTGAACACACAGGCAATAGAGGGAAGGCTAACCATGTAAAGCCATAGCGGAAGTGTCCTACTTTGCTAACACTGCCATGGAGAGCACAGTATGTGCCAGTTATATGCCACCCCACCATCCACCAAGCTCTCTCTCTCTCTCTCTCTCTCATTGTCTCTACCAATCACACACACACACGCATGCACACACACACACACACACACGCGCATGCACACACACACACACGCACACGCACACACACTAGCACAATAGCTTCAATTTTTCCAAGGTATTTCTCTGGTAATTAAAAGATTAGTGGTGTGGGACAGTTGTGAAGTTCAGAGGTCAACACTAAACTCTCTAACTTGGTAGATAATCAGTGGTAGGTGGGTCCACACTTATCCTGTTGGCTCTGACAAACCCTTTCTGTCTTGACTTGGCTGCTGCCTTCCCCCCAACACACACACACACACACACACACACACACACACACACACACACACACACACATACACATACCCCAGCCCAGAGGGCTGCACACATGCCCTTGACCCCGGCTACTCAAAGTCCGGCATCAGAGAGAAAAACAGGGAAGCAAGAGAGAGAGACAGGACAAAAGCAATTATCATGTACTGTACTGCGTGTGTCTGAGACAGACACAGACAAAGAGAGCGAGAGAGAGAGAGAGCGAGAGAGAGAGAGAGAGAGAGAGAGAGAGAGAGAGAGAGAGTGAGAGATAACAGAACATTTACTATATGTGAGGCCTGCATTCAGTAAGTCTTTTCTACACACTGCAAGGATCCATATTTACAAAACTGACCAGTGGGACTCTGAACACAGTGTCGATGAATAGAATGTGAACTATAGGGCCACAGGCCCCTGGTGGACGCCACAAAACAGAAGCACAATGAGAGAAACACCCTCAAAGAATGACGGCTTGACGTTTTCTTTTGCTTCATTTTTTTTTTAACCTTGTTTTCATTCAGTCCTCCAATATTCCAGTCTGGGCTCTGCTTGGTGGAGACGTCCATTGTGAGCTTGTGAATGGGAGACTTTGGGGAGTGTCTCTCCTTCCATTAATTAGGAGTGGACACCGTTTCCGCTCCCCTCAGAGCAGCTTCATTATTATTTTTTCACATTCTTTTGTAAACGCTAACCCCATTCCTTCACTGGTACTTCAAAGACTGGCTAAGGATGCAGTCCGAAGAGGAATAAAACAACATTTATGTTGTCGTCCAGTTGATAAATTGATCATTATTAGATACTCTACACAACAAAATGTATAATTAGTTAAAAGGTCAATAATGCGTAATTATTGCAACATAATTCTTTTTTATAACATGATATTAAATTATTAAATCAGTATAATAAAAAATATAATGTAAAAACATCTAACCAAATAAAATATATTTACATAATTTTTTTATAGTCAAGATGATAATGCTACATCATGAAGTGTCTTTTAAATTATCTTCAAATTTTTTTTTAAGATAGGTGTTTTGTTTGTTTTGATCATGTTGTTATCAGGTTTGTTGTGATCATTGTGATTGTTGTCCACCTATGCTGACCACAAACATTACAGTGCTATACATGCACACACACACACGTGTGCATGCACGAGCGCACGCAGGCTGCAACCTAAAATACATCTCCCCTACATCTTTGCTGAACATCAATGAGCAAATAAGTCCCGGGGAGCGTGCTACCCCTACCCAGCGGGCATCTATTTGCAGAAGAAAAATCACTTTGCCTCATTAACTACACACATTCTTAGTTTGTCACAATGCCTTCACTGGAGTTCTGCTGACACAGCACCCCCTTTATATTTCATCCCCCTCTCTAGGTGGAGACTTTGGGGGCCAGAGGCACAGTTTGGGTGAGCAAGGCCCTTTCTTCCTGTCCTCTCCTAGCTGGTTTAAGGGTTGTAATTATCTTTTGCTGGGGGAGGCTGTAAATTGGATTAAAGTGGAGGGTCTCGGCTGAGTGGATCACAACACCCACAGACCGCCACCACCACCCCCCACCATCTCCCCACTTGGTGGGCCACACGCTGATAAAGTGCGGAAAACCGGATTTGGGATTCAGCCTCAGCATTCATGGCTTCCATGGTGAAAAAAAAAAAGAAGAAATCTTCCGACAGAAGGGGCCAGTGTGGCTGTGGTATCTGTCCCCGTGGCGTGTTTCATCTGGCCCCACTCTTCCAGAAACACCATTACCCACGTTATCAGCGTGAAACACCTCAGCCTGACCAACTAGCTAGCAGCCTTGCGGTCATAGACCATCCTATACTGTAGCTGTCTTACCTCTCGTTTGAGCCGAGCCACACACCTGAGGCTCATTGTGTCTACAATGACTGGGCAATTAGCTTGTATTTTCAGTTTGTAAAGCATTTTACTGTGTGAGTGAAACTATGAAAGACATCGTCTTCTATTTGGTAAGATGCACGAGAAGATAAAAGCTGACAATGAGTGTGGAGTTTAAAGCATTGAAAGTTTATATTGTGTAGAAAAAAATAAGTAAAGAAAAAGCTGAAGGTGTGCGCGTGTGTGTGTGTCGTGGGGGGGGGGGGGGGGTATGCAGGGTTGAGGTCGTTTTCCTGGCGATTTTAAAATTCTAATAATTT
>JAODTR010000007.1:2678159-2702928 GCA_025399935.1 Amblyopsis rosae | reverse complement strand
GCCGTTTGGTAACAGGCTTCCAGAAACATAATGTGCCACATTTTTCTTTCTTCCTCTCTCAGTGATCAATGCTCTCTCTCTCTCTCTCTCTCTCTCTCTCTCTCTCTCTCTCTCTCTCTCTCTCTCTCTCTCGACCAACTCTAGCACTCCTTGGTCCTTAAGACTTTCTTTCCAGTCGAGTAGCTTAAGTCTGAACTTGGACTGAAGATAATAATAAATACAAAAAAAAGGTTCCCTTATTAAATGTTTTTAAAAGCCGCAGGAGCTGTGGTATCACGGCCATTATTGATGACATCATTATTATGTATACGATCTCTGAGTGAATAACAACCCATTATCTGTAATTTTTTATATTTTTGCCTCTGCGAGTTGGAAAGGTTAGGTAATTTATTCTAATGTTCAAAGGGTCAGCTAGTGGTACAATAATGCCTTAAAGTATATTATATATATTATAAATATATTTGGGGAATAGTGCATGGCAATATCACTATTCCCCCAATATAACACTACACAACAGTCAACAATTGTGGGGATAGTACTTCCAGTGAATAATCCGATTCACATGTAATTGTCTTCCAATTGTCTTTGCTCTGGTTGTCGATTGGTAAAAACGCTGAATATTAGTCAAGACTACTTAATTAAAAATGAACAAATACTGATCAAATATCGGAGTGTGTTAAATAAAACCCACCACAGCTCAACGTATATTTCATTTTGTTGATACAAATGAATGAAAAATAAATAATGATTTAACTCAAACCATGTACAACGCAAATGAAAGGCCCACATACAAAGACATTTCTGCACAGCATATTCCACAAAGATGAATAGATGTTTGGTGGTATGGTTGTGCAGAACAATGAGAAGGATTTCAGGAAAATGGGCTTTGGGGTGGCATTGTACGCATACATTGTGGAGGAAAGTGGGTGGGGGGGGGGGGATAGGGGGAATCAGCACGCTTGAGCGCATTTAAATTTACACAAACTCTCTAGGAATGACAGTGATAAATGTTACACTCTATTCTACAATATGTTTAATGCATTGGTCTGAGGAGTTAAGTTTTCCCCTCTGGTACGAGGCTGCTGCTGTAGTTACCACTATATGTTACATCGGATTCCCTTCCATTAAAATGCCAAGTGGTAGAGCGAAGACAGCACAGGATGACACTGACTTTGTTTACTTGTCTGTTTCCTTCATCCCTCATCTTTTCTCTGTGTGTGTGTGTGTGTGTGTGCGTGTGTGTGTGTGTGTGTGTGTGCGTGTCTGTGTTTGTGTGTGTGTGTTTGTGTGTGTGTCTCAGCAGAATACATGTTGTGTTTTGAGGAATACAAGTGATAAAACATGCAGACATTTTTTTTTCCCCCAGTCCTTCTCAGGTAAATCGTCTGTACAGTATGTACAGTAGTGGCACTGTAAGGGCCTTTTTGGCCTAGTGTTGTCAATAGGCCGGCGCTGGCTAAGGAAATAAATAAGTAACTATCTGCACTTACAGTATCATGGAGGAGATTCAGCTGTGACTGGCCCCCTCCTCAAAGGTACACCTGTGCATTTCTTGTGCGTCTGTCTGTGTCTGTCACAAAACAACGGGCACAGTCGGCTTCACTTTTCTTCTGTCGCTGAAGCAGATCACTGCAGACACGCACGCCCCCACACACACACACACACACACATCGCTTTACTGTACTCAACACACAAGCGCAGGCACACATACACACACATAGAGTACACACATACAGTCAAACACTCTTATGGATTACAAGCAAGGGCAAAGAAGAGACTCTGACCTGCATTTGATCTCATGCAAGCGCAGTCTGCATGATCGACCGTGGCACCTTCTACAGCACCAAGCCCACTTTCAGGGCCGATAAGATAACATGCAGGCTTGATCTCGCGCATGGATACAGTACATGTTTAGGCTGGCGGCACGCCTGGCGGGACACTGTAACACCTGAGCGCATGTTTTTTTTCTTTTTTCTTTCCAGGCTAGCTAAGCTAGAGCACTGGCACAGCCCACCACCCATAGATTTTACACATAAGGAATAAAAGTAGCACTGCCTTTTACTGCCCTCTGCATTTTAAAGCGCTGTTTTTTACTGTTTTTTGGCTGTAACTCAGTGTGGAGATACAGTATACTTAAATGTGGAGCAGAGTTTTTTACGTGTATTATTAAACACTAGGGTATTCTTCCAGTTTCAACATTTTTATGGCAAAAACTAAAAATTCTTGTGTGTTTTCCTTTGAACATGATGGCAGCATATTCTCACCCTTGCAGAATCACTGGTAAACAAGTGTCAGGGCTGCACACAAGCATTCCATTCTTTAGTTTTATGACCCCTACAGTATACAATGGCCTGGGCCAAGCATAGCTCCTGTGTGTGCTGTGTGTGTGCCAACTGTGAAAGGCTTTCGATATGTAAACAAACAAGCCCAAACTTTCGCTGATTTACAGCACTGGCGGATCTTGGCTGGAGATTCTTCACCACTTCCAACAGGCCCAAGCCAGCCAGCCATTGCGCCAGCAGACAGCTTGAGCACTTTCGATTTTATACCTCAGCAATTTTTATAGCGTCTTTAGCTCTGCACGCGCAGACCTCACTATATCCTCCGCAAGGAGAGCGTGCGAGAGCGGAGGGGCGCGGACGGCAAATATCACTATTTGATTTGAATATAAGGATAGGGATGCTAAGCAGCTGCCACGTGACTTGTATTTCGAGCCAGGATTGAAAGACGACAAAGGATGCGGCTCAGACAACATGTCCCCTTGATATAATTGGCTGATGGCAGAGTATTGTATGTGCCCTTCCTTCCCAGATTAACTAAGGTAGAGTAGTCAAGCTGCGGAAGGTTGTAGCATCTGTGCAAGGCTGCTGTAACTGATACTGTGCCGCAATAATTAAAGGTTCCAATTGACAGATCCATACGCATCGCCTCTCCTCCTTTGGGAAAGCGGGGGGTTGTAGCAGGAGGAAGCACGTGGCCACATTTCAAACAACTGTCCGAGGACATGTTCCTACCGTGCAGATGTTTCTACGGCTTTGAGAGGCAAAGAGATTGCTATATAACAAACAACATTGAAAAATTCCATAAGTGGAAGTTTAATATCAAACAAACTGTTTAGCCGACAGTAACAATACAACTAAATATGAGCCTCTTTTCTGAAATGCAAATGCGTCTTAATTGTGTGGAACACACTATTGTATATTCAAATTCATAACATTATAACACACATAAAATAATGATTATTAATGATTTCGCTCTTTGAACACTGACAGGGCACATTGACTTCATACCTTTCGCCTTGTGAACAAGGTTAGCAGTTTCAATTGCCACACAATGTCCCCCATTATTCATTTACATGGCAGAATCTCAGATCAGACAGTTACATTTTGACAGTAGTGAAAATCTACTCTTTGCCATTAGAGCTAATGTCATGTTTCTGTGCCAATCCCTCATCATTTTTGGGCCTCATTGCCTATTTTTCTCTATGATATTAAGTATTCTTATTTTTCAATTTGCTGCCGCAGTAGTTTAATTTATTCCATATAATTTCTTTTTCTGAGAGGGACATTAATCATTGACTATACGTTTTAGTGCATCTGGGATTTTTCTAATCAATAAAATAACAGGATAAAATCTTCTGGTCTAGGGGTTACAAAGGCTGTAAAAGGGATTTATTTGCTTGTATTCTATTTCATTTGATCATCATGTTTGTATTAAATTCAATTAGTTGATGTTGAACCTTTTATTCTATCCTGATGGCAGCTAATACTGTATTTTAGGCTAAATATTATGCATATTTTCTGGCCAATGTAAACTCGCGAAAAAGTTATTTACATTTGTTTGTGGTTTTATTTGTGAAGTAGCAACAAAAAGCATGTCTAAAAAATAACACATCAATAAGAGCTTCCCTGTACTGCCGCTGTAAGTTCTATATTTCTGGTCTGTTAAGCTGGAGCCCTAACCAGTTTCATCCTCTTTCTTCCTCCTCTTTCATGTTGTTTCTTCATCCTTTCACCTTCATTTTATGCTTGGCTATTCCGTAGGCTATCAGTGTATTAATGCCAGGGCTTAAGCCAAACAGCCTCTGGGAGATAAGCCCCCCCGGTCGTCGTGTGGCTGTTCACACTTCATACTCCACTTTCCCTCCTTAGTTGGAACACCCTAAATCGTTTAAAATTATTAATCTGTTTCTGCTGGCCTTTTTTTTATTCTCTCACATTATGTCCTTTCAAATGTTTTATTTTTTGTAAATCGTTTCCCAGCACCCCAATGAGATATTATTACACATCTTCATTTGTTATTGACTTGTTTAAGAACCTTGACCTTCCTTAGGTGTGAGGAAGGTGGGCTTGTGATTGGTGGCTGATGAAGGGGTCTGAGATGGAGCAGGTCTGTAAACTCTGATACATAATGCTGTGGGCTATAATACTTTGTGCATGATTGGTCGCAGGCCTCCTAATCACAAGGAAAAGACCCCACTGTCTCACTCCATAAACCCAGCCCAGTAAGAAGACTGCCATCGGGGCACAATGTCACTTGTAAATCCCAAATTAAACTCAACTGCCCAAAGCTTTCCAGTGTTAAAACACCCTCCCCTCAAGCCAGCCCCCAGTGTTTTGCTCTCAGTCAGAGTAAAGTCAAACATACTGTAGGGGACTATAGCTGTCCAGGTGTCGGTGGTGTCAAGGTTGTGGAGTGGTCAATTTACAGTATCTGCTGGCTGTCCATGTTAAACTTTATACATGGTTTTCATGCCATACAGCTTTTACAGGAAGTGCAATCTTCTGCTAGCAGATGTCTTCCTGAGTTGTCCCATAGATCTTTCCATAGCTCTTCTGAAACTATAGCACGTGTTTACATAAAAAAAGTCGCAATACAAGAAGGTAAACAAGGTAAAACTAAACAAACATTATGAATGTCTCCTCTCTCATAGCAGGGTGAAAAGGAATGTCTTTGTATGCATACAGTAGTAGCGGGGTTTAACTTGCTATATAGGGGAGGGAAAATGCTCTCCTTGAAGGCAATCTGTTCATTAAGATAATGTGTTAGTTCCAATTAAACTAACATTAAAACAGCCCCCATAAAGAGTTGGAGTCAGCGGTTTTCCTAACTTGCTCTTTTAATTACATCGTTCCTCTCCTGTCATTAAGGATATTAAAAATTCATTAACAAGAATTGTACTGCGTCAGAGCAAAATATCAGCGTATCATCTGATGTTGGTGAAAGACTGTTGCTATTTGTCATTTGGTCTAAAAAGGTGTTATGTTTCTTTCAGCAATGGAACATGCAGGGGTGTCAACAGGTTAGTTCAGTGTTAAACTGTCAAATTGTAAAAGCCACACACTTATCTTTGTATACGAGTTTAATCGAAAAAGAAGGACATATCTAAATGATGAATGAGTTTTGGAAATGTAGGACTTTATGTGTTGCATTTATCTATTTATTAAATGTACATTTATTTGCAGCGGCATCCAGTACCCACACTAATGCGATTCCATTGCCGGCTGTTATGTTTTCTGTCAGTTATATTTTTTGCTCCTAATTTGTTTTCATCAAATGTGTTTATGGCTAGCTGAAGCTGTTTTAGAGCTTCACTATTGAACCGTGCTGCTACTGCTTCAGGAAATGAGTATGTCCATGAATAAACCCTGCCAGTGCTATCCATGCCAGAAAGGAACTAAGTCTGCATCTGTTACAAATAAGAACTTTGCATTGTGTTATTTTGCATCTACTTAGATTGCAATTTATGGTGTCTGTTGCTGAGTTCCTGGTGTAATAAACACCAGTGCATAACTCAGGCAGAACCTACTGAAGAGGATTAACCTGATAATATAACACACAGGAAAGGCAGCAGGTGTTTATGTGAAAATAATTATTGGTTTGGCATGGAAGTGAGGAATAATTAAATGAATAAATGTAAAACAACAGCTTTGAAGTGTTTCATTGGCACGGATGTGCTCATCAGATCCCAAACACCTTGGAAGAATTACCCTTGCGGTATCTGTTAAGCAACCAGCATGAGAAAATCATTGAAAAAAAAATGTAGTTGCAATCCGCCATATATAAAACTGACATAGAATACAATCAAAGAATTGTTTCAAATCAATTCACAGTTTTTCTGTATAAAGTATGATAATTTAATTTCATCTTTTGCATTGCATATGTCCTGTAGAAGAAAGGCACATACTGTGGTAGGTGTGTTCCGTGAAATTAAACCGTGAAATTAAACCTACAGTATGTAATAAGGGTCCATAGGAGCTAATATTGATTACCAGACAAAGCTATAGAGAGCCTAAGTCACTTACGAATTATGGGCTCTAAGTTCAGAAAAAATGTGTACGATAGTCAACGGCGAGAATAACATTATTTTTAGATCCGTTTGCTTTGTGACTCGAAGTAGATATATGATGTTTGACTATTTAAAAGAAAATTCATTGAGTCAAGAAGGTCTCAGTTTGTCGTGCATTTGTTGAAGTATAGTAAGACAACAAACCCTGTGTCGCCTAAGTCATGACGTTTTCGCGCCACTATCCACAAGCCAAAGAAAGCACTGATTTGGTGACGTGTATACGAGACAAAAGCTGTAGTTCACTGAGCGGTTACACACTAAATTAAAGATGACGTTACTTACTTCTTGACTTGAAAAATGATCTTTTAAATAGACAAACATCATACGTGTATTTCGTGTCACCATTCAAACGGGATCAAAAAATGATTTCATTCTCGCCATTGACTACATTTATATTTTTGCCAAACTAAGGAAGTGATATAGGCTCTCTGTTGCAGCACTGCTGAGGTGGCTATGAGCTTCATAGCCATTTCATTCTGATTCTGATTTTGGTTGAATTGAGACATTACGTGACATCCGTGTAAAGCCAACGTTTGGGCCAATAGTGCCATGTATATAGTGTGAATGCCATACCCACAAGGTCAGCTAAAATGTTTCACTTTTATCTCATTAATGATTGGGTTAACATTTGCCTAATGGGTATTCAAAATTAGTAATGCAAAACTAATGTGGTACTGATTGTTCTGACTATTCAACAGTTACACATTAGGATAAAATGATAAGACAAACTTAACTTGCAAAAACTAAAAACTATTTTCACAGTTACATATAAAGTAATTCAGCATGCCTTTAATGTTACTGATACAACACGCATCACTCATAATACAGGATTAGCTGTGTGACCAAGGCATGAACCCTTCCTGTACGTACAACTTCATTTAAAGCTGAGCAAAAACCCAACGTCACTATGTTATCAATATTCCATTAGATGCTGTTGTGAATCCTATCTCTGTGCAGTCGCCTTTGTATTACAGGACACTGAAATATTTATAAACGCCTAATTAATTGGCACTGAAGGGATGCGGTTAAAAACATTTTTTAAAGTAGAGCCATAAATTAAGACATAGATTCAATTCACAGGGTAAACACACACACACACACACACACGCACACATGCACACACACACCTTCTAATCCTTTCCGTTATCAAACAGATGAACAGAGAGAATACACTCCATGTGGGCACCTTTGTCAGTGAAATGTAGCCCCAACAGTTGTTTATTGGCCAGCACGCTGCTGTTCTCCCACCATCTCAACTTTTACCACGTCAAGCATAACCCCCCCGCCCCCACACACACACACACACACACACACACACACACACACACACACACACACACACACACACACACACAAGTGCAGTTATTGAATCTCATTACATTGCTCTGTGCGGCTCCCATTACTCACGTGGGCTAATCTGTAATGACTGGCTATCATCAGCCAGCCATGCTGCACATACGTTCTGTCATTGATTATACTCAGACTAAAGCAAACAGCATTCACAGCACACACAAATAAATAAATAAAGTCATAAATTAATAAATAAAAGATTTTGAAGAACCCCAATAGTCTGTCAAACATACAATCATGATTACGAGAAGTTACACACACACACACACACACACACGCACACACACGCACACACACACGCGCGCGTGCGCACACACACTTCAAATTCACTCACTCTTATTCCAGTTATGCATTTTAACCCACTTTCAGAGAGAAGAATATGCTATTGATTAGATGTGTGTGAGAGGAAAAGCAAGCTGGAGGTGATGGCTTGTGTGTGTTTTTTGGCTTGTGTTTGTGTGTGCGTCTACATGTGTTGTGTGAGCTTTGCCTCATGTGCTTGCAAGTGCATAAGCCGCATGCATGCTTCCCATGTACATGTGTGTATGTTCTTGTGTTATTGTGTAAGTCATGCTTGGGCAGCTCTGAGCCTGTGTTTTTACATACCGACCTTGCTCTGATTGGCTTCGGTCTGGGGACCCATACCCCAGCTGTGTTAGAGATCCATCAACCCTGACAGGTCTATTGTACCACCACTCTTCACTGGCTCTGACCAACCAGATACATTCTGATTTGCCTTTCAATTATAAATACATTCATATACAGGGATTGAGGGACATTTTCACTGACCACAGCAACTGGCAAGAGCCATAAATGCGTTAATTTACAGTAATATTTGCATCCGAAAAATGTTTTGTATGTGTTTTATCTTGACAGTCCGAAAATATTTTTGATTGGTCACAGCAGTTTAAAGCAATTGGTAGTTACAGTACAAAGCCAAATGTAATCTCCTATTGATTGTGAAAGACTATCTTTGTGAAAGAACATTTGGATTAGACAAGCTACTAAACCAGAAAAATGACTAAACCTTTAGAAATGTAGGACATCAGAATAAATGCTTACTTATAGCTACTATATAATGTGTGTCTCTTAAATTGAAAATATGTAATATATGTATTATATATTATGTATTCTTGCAGATAATCCTAATATACAGTAGGCAAAATGCTCATATTTCCAAATTGATTTGTCAAATACACAGTCGGAGAGGCAGAAATAAAAAGAAATTACATGCTTGGTCATAGTGCACTCTACAGACTATAAGAAACATATAGCCTACACATGGTGGTAAATCACTAAGCATAAAATAGTGCCAAAATATTAGACAGAAATTATAGAAATATATGTGATGTGTTTTCTGTATGTACAATATATTATAGATCCATGGTTATAGTGAACAAAATAAGTCATTAAGGTCAGTTCGATGACATTCTAAGAGACCGTTTCATCACCACTTCAACCACTAAACAAATGTGTTCTTAAACAGGCCTGAGTATCCTGACTTCGAGAAATGAATGGCTGTTTGAATGATTGCTGCTGTGACAGGCTTGCTGTGATAGAATAACACATTCTGTTGAACAAATAGGCCCTTGAGTGCTTTTGGCTCCCAGGGGACTGTCTATAGCCCTTAGGCTAAGGCTTTCAGAGATGGGCTGCTCTCAGCATGGATATACTCTGACAAATACTCTGTCTGAATCTGATATTTGCTATCCTAATGCTAATGCAAGCATATTGATAAGATTCACATGCAGGCATGCACACATGCATACACACACACACAGAAACACGCGTGCACATACGCACGCACGCACACACACACACAAATCATTTATGTGTCCTGTCGTGGGTGATTTAGTGTCATGTGTAATGAGTGTCCTACACAAGCTGATCATATTGTCTTGTCAGGAGATAGTCTTGTGTTGAATACATTTGTTTGGACTCTACTGTCAAATAAAAAGGTCTAACTATTGCCTAGCCCACATTGATTATATGAACAATAAACTGTTAAGCAAAACACCATAGTGGCAAAATAACTGAATGGTATATACAGTACAGTACGTATACATTTATATAGGGACATATCAATAGCAGGAAAAGATAGAGTAGGACAAGACACAGGTAACAGGACAAGAAGACACAGGTAAAGTAACAGGACAAGTCACAGGTAACAGGACAAGAAGACACAGGTAAAGTAACAGGACAAGTCACAGGTAACAGGACAAGAAGGCACAGGTAAAGTAACAGGACAAGACACAGGTAACAGGACAAGACAGATAACAGCACAAAAAGCTACAGGTACAGATAACAGGACAAGACACGTGTAACAGGACAAGTCACAGGTAACAGGACAAGACAAATGTAACAGGACAAGACATATAACAGGACAAGACAGATAACAGGACAAGTCACAGGTAACAGGGCAAGACAGATAACAGGACACAGAGTAAGACCAAGGCCCCATAAAGTGTGTTCTCATTTATGGCCAATTGAAATCAAGTATCATATGTAAATATTGTTAATTGCACAGGTTAAAAAACAATTATTAATATTATGAAATTTAATTTGAGTTATTTGGGTTAGCCTAGAGCCTAAGAATGATAATGTATTGTAATGATAATAATAAGAAGGAAGGAGCATGAATTCACAGAAAAGGGCCAGGTCCTGAAGTGATTTAACCTCAATGGTTTTGTGAGACAATGAGCAGTATTCATTGAAAAGAATGGCAGCCATTTTGACATTCCTTATCGTTATTTTAAATACATTCATAAGCAAGACATACTGTACAGTCTAAAACAATAAGACAAAGTCCTGTATCATGTCTTACATTTATGTCTGGGTCAATAACAGTGTCCTGCTCCAGGTGTTGTAGGTCTGTCTGTTACTGTGTTTTGTGTCCTTAGTCAAATTTAGATTTTTCTTTTATTTGCTGTAGGGTCAGGGTGTATGGTGGGTGGCGTGTCCTTTGCCACCTTTACAGGCCGAACAGCAACAATCAGAGCGGAAACATTTATTTTAGGCCTGGTGCAGCTGAATATCTTATCCTTTGGCTCAGTCAAACGATAATCTTAATTAATCAGACGCCAATTCAAGGCTCTACTAACCATCCATCAAAACAGGTATGTAGACTATTACTGTACATATTTTTACATTTGGATGAGGAATGTTTGCTGTTGTCTTAGTGAACCTCCTAAACCATTTCTGACAATGTTATACAATGTTTCTCTACACAAAACACACCAGCTGGGGTAAAAGCACTGTTGTTCAGCGGTGCTCAAAGAGACATGTTGCTGATGTTGTAATGGCCTGAATTCTACACTCCAGCCCCACACAGCATGCCCTTTGATGATGTCACCAGGTTAGACAGGCACCATTGTAGCAGGCTTCCAGAGGGGTGCTACACACTGTTGTAGCATCTGTTGAAAAAGAAATGCCCTCCCAAATCCCTTTGACACAGCTTTTCTTTTCTTTTGTTGAGGGAAGTTGGACAAAGGCCACAGTTTCTTCTGTGATATCCTGTTAAGGCTGTTCTGGAGTCAGTGAAGCATGGTCTGCCTGCACAGTGCTGGGGCAACATCATTCAGCCTCCTCCTTGTGATCCAAGGCACACAACAAACCCTGTGGACTACAGCTCAGTGGCCAGAGAAAAAGGCCCATCGCACATTGTCTTTTATCCACGCGCAAGTTCAGAAGAATGCAGACGCATGAGCACATATGCGCGCCCTTCCACTTCCGTCCACCATCCTCCCTCGACCCCAAACCAAGCGCGCACACAGATGAACAGATTTGACCTTTAACCCTGCACTGTATAATAAAACCATTGTCATATACTGTGACCAGCGTAACTAGAAACATACTCCAGTTTCAATGCTTGAGATTGGAGTTTAGACATACTGTATGTTTCATTTACAGTCCCTCTTACTCTGACTGATACACACGTGTATTCCACGCATTGCGTCCACGATGAAACAGGACATCACATCATCATGTATCTTCTGTTGAGTGGCTCTTGTGCAGAGCAAGGAACGACAACAAAGGTGTAGTGTGCCATGAGAAGAAGCGTGTACTCTAGATGGTGACCCTCCAATAGCTCCTCTGCTTCCACAGGCCTCAATTAGACCAGAGCTAACTCTGTATAATTAGCACCCCCAACAGAGCAATCAAACAGAATCTCAATTAATGGCCATGACAATTGAGGAAGGGGCTCTGGTGTTGGTGGTGGCAGGGGTGACAAAATACAGAATGCATATCTCAGGGGCAAACATGATAGAATTACAAAATGAGCAGCTTGCAAACTGTCTCAGCTTTGATGAAGAAACGTTTAATTATCCCCCTGGTGGAAAAGGTCTCCTATTGTCTAAAGCTAATTTGTCCCTTTTGGCTACTTCCCTGGCCCAGAGGCCTGTCTGTCTCAGGTTACCCTCCCCTCCCCCTTCCCACCAGCCCACTGCCACCCCATGTATCAGCATCTCCCAGCTGTAAAGACAACCATAGCCCTGAGTTGGGCTCAGACACTATTTTGTTTGTTAAGTGTAGCCCAAAGATCTGCGCCCTTGGGAGGAGATGAAAGGCAACCTCCCGCCTCCCTCTCAGAGAAAGGATCAAGCAGGTCAATTTCCTCTGACTTTGTCCTGTCCTGGAGTTTGTATTCCTTCACTTTACAAAGGCCACCATTGGACTGGACCGGAGGCTCTGTCTCTCTCAGATGCCCCATCACCCCACCCCATTTGATTTCAAGGAATAATAGACAGCAATACGTGCCTTCAAAGTACAACTCCTTTTTTTTTAAAGTGAAACAAGAGATAACACTCCCTTGCATGGACGAAACATCCAAACAGAAACGGATACGGTATAATTCTCTCCCAGGATCAACACAACTGACTGACTCTGGGATGTGTGAAAACAAGAGTCTTGTGGGAGGAAATGTCTTTTTTCATTTTCCTTTTTTGTACATGCAACAAAATATTTCTGAATCATCACTGCTGTTTTTGTTTTGCTATCATTTAGCCATGAACATTTTTTTGCCATGCTTTACAGATAATGAAATTAAATACATTCCCATTAGGCCTGACAGTGGATCCAGTTCACATTTAAATGCAATTTGAAAGGGGCATATATTTGCATAGAGAATTAAAATTAAGACCTAATTATGTAAATAAATTATCGAATGTGACTGGGGATGGTTTTCAATTCAGTTAATATCTCATTTTATGAGACAATAGTCACTTGATAATCCAAACGACACAGCATTCGTTTTGCTGCCGACCAACACAATGGTGTTAAATATTCAGATGATATTTAATTACCAAAAAAACAAGGGCTTATAAATTACAACCAATGCCTCTTAAATACACCTAGACAGATCCTCCCCTCTTGGGACTTAGGTTTCCTTCATACATACCTCTTAATTCATTTTACATGAGGTCTCTTGAAACAGACACCAATGCGAAGGATAGAAGTATAAACACTATATATATAATAAGCCATATTCAGAGATCAGGACCACAATGCAGGCATTGAAAGGTAAAGTCAGGAAAAAAAAGAATATGATACACCTGGTTGCTTGTGCACCTACAGTACTTACTAAACTACTGTAAACTACAAGCTAAACTGTTAAAATTGTTAATAAGGCTTTACTAGTATTCATTGTATGTAACAGATAATTTCTGAAAATCTATTCGAATATATAAACATTTAATAGACGTAGCATCCAGATGCAATTTATGATCTCAAAGGAAAGAGCGAGGATCAAATCCCCTAAGAACCCTGGTCGAATGAGCATAACAGAAAGATTTGCACCCAAATCAGCTGAATAACCAATAAAGCATATTATATCCTCACATAGAGGACAAACACAGAGGGTCACCCCTGATAAGGAATCTCATAACTTGCATGAGTAAATAATCTAACACAACAGGCAATACAGTACTCAGACAAAACAAGTCTCCAGCAGGGGTCCTCTCTTGTACAGTGAGCTGTCAAGATGCCTGAGTAACAACAAATGTTACCAACTAGCTGGTGGACCAATGAGCATCTCATTGATATTAGATGTTTTGTATTTGGAAGAGGATAAATCCCTAAAACAAAAAAATTCAAGTGGTCACATAAATTCTGCAGTTTTAGGCAATTTAAGATTAAAACATGAATAACAGCAGGTTTATGTTCTGCCCAAACATCATACATCCCTCAGAAATAATTCATAAAAGTAACCACAGATAGGAAAACTGCAGAAGAATACATATTTCTATGTTAATTCAATCGCATCAATGACAGCAGATTAAAAGTTTGTATTTATTAAAATTAATAACCTTATAAATACACTTCCATCACAGGAAAGTAATTTAATTTTCAAATGACATTTAAAAATAGTGTATTGCCATTGTGCTGCAGATTGACAGCACAGTGATAGCACAGGAGTGCAACATCCCAGCCCAGATTACGGTTTGTTGTTATTTTAACAACATAGTAAAGAAGACTGAAATGCAGTGTATTGGGTTCTTATTTAGATTAATTGCGTGGAAACGTAAAAGCATTGTGAACTGAGCTGACAGCCAAGCATGTCATGTCGGTTTGTAATTGCATACAGTTTTTGAAGGTTATTTGATGATTTAGCTAACATGAGCATCGAGGCAGGAGGCAGTGCATTTAAGAAAGGTGGATGAAGCAGGTGGGAAGCTAATGAAGAGTGTCACAGGGTAATGGCTGACCCTTTCTCAGTACCTGTGTTGCTCCATGTCTATCTCTGTCATAGGAGAGAGAGAGAGAAAGAGAGAGAGAGAGAGAGAGAGAGAGAGTGGGAGCTTACTGAGTCACTGTGTCACCTTTCTGTCTGCATGTTGTTCCAAGGCTGTGTCTTTGTCATTGGAGGGAGAGAGGTAGAGAAACTGAAGGAGAAATAGGGTCAGGGTCCAAAACAGTGCAGAAAAGTGAGTACGAGAGAGGCTTAATGTGTCACACATACCCCCCCCCCCCTCTCCCCTTCTCTCCTCCTATCTCTCCTCCTGTGGGTCAAGCAAACAGCCTTCACAGGGAGAGCTCTGGGGCTAGTGTTTGACCAGCCAGGCTGAAAATGGCCCTTGTCCACTCCTGCCATGTAACATTTCTTCTCCCAGCTGTTTGTCTTTTGTCGAGGACACAGCTTGTAATAAGCAGAGCCAACATATTTATGGAGTGTCCGACCTCGCCGGTACACAGGTCTTTTATCTGCTGGGTACAAAACAGCTTTGTTACTCTTTAACAATTCACAAACCAGCACAGGATTGGAGACCACTATGTTGAACAGGGAGTGCTATAGAGACACAGGGTTGTACACACACACACACACACACACACACACACACACACACACACAAACTATCTCTCCATTAGGTGCGGTTTATTTTTTCTTGAGGAAGCGTAAAAGACCTATACTGTGTGGCGGTGCTCTGACCTGCGGGCCAATTAGTGTTCATGGGCAGCGATTTGTTTTGTTGTGTGCGGCGGCTGCCCGCTCAGCAACATTTATGAGTGATTAGCTAAGCTTGGGCTGAGCTCTATATGAGGAACCTGCGAGGAGCGACAAAGCCACATTCAGATGGCGCTAGTCAGGGGAGTTCAGGGTAGGCTTAGGCTTGAACTTTGGTAGAAACATATAATGGAGCGAACAAAGATGTTCTTTCACAGCTCTGGTTTGTGTTATGGGGGGTGGAAGGGGATGTACCTGTGAGAGTCAGGCAGGGGATTCCCTCAAAAGGTAATTCAGCAATAGGCATTGCTATTGCTGAATTACCTTTAAATTAAAAAAAACTTTTATTTTTGTCTTACTGCCACTTAAAATGTTTATCAGGTGTTGAAACAATGATTGCTAATACTTTGTAATACTTTGTGTATTTGTAATAGTATAAAAAGTTTATTGGACAGGTATATTCCACAATTGTAAAACACATTTTATGTAACTGCTAAAATGTACATTGTGCTTACGTGTTGATGAAGGTGTTTTGCTCAAATGGCACAATTGTATTTCATTTGATTTCATTTGCCAATTTACAGCTCAATGCAAAGGCTATACAGTGAGAATGGTAAATAGTAACAATAACAGCCGCTGCATTTAATGAATACTGTTAAATGGCCTAAATGCATTTTCATCCTCTCCATCAAAGTATGATTACAAGGGACGGGTCTATCAAGTGGTCCTTTCATTTGGTTAACATGATCAAATTGACTTCTGTGTCGCAGGAGATGACACCAACGGTAATTAATTTCTCCATTAAGGGCGGCCGATGTGACAGTCATGCAAACACAGCCTGACTGACTATGAGGACACGTCAACTTCGGCAAACAAGAGACATTTCCTGCGGCCGAGGAGGAGGACTGGGTAATCACATTATCTGTCTGCGGGGACAGCCATGTTCATTAAAATAGAACAACACGGGCTACATGGATTGTCGCTACACCATCAGCATATTTGCAGATCCAGCAGATTTTTACCCTGGCATGTGCATTTACATATTGTAATGAACTTTTTTATAATTCATTCCAAATTAGTCAAGTGAGCTTATAAAGCCTGTGGGTTGAGGTACCACCATCAGGGGCCTCTCACATTCATCGCCTTGTCTTTTGTATTATCATATTTCTATACTATTGTGTAAATGAAAAAGTTATGTATTACATTAAGGGATGAGATGCTCTGATGATAAGACATTAATATTCTATGCATGGAATTAAAGGAAGCATGAAAACATATTAAATAGCCAAATCTCTCTTAAGTGAAATCTCATCTGAATTCAGCACTACAGAACAGTATATGAAAATAGAATTGAATATAATAAAGTGTTTTGCATGTGTGAGTTTAACATTGATCCAAACATCACATTGCCTTTGTCTTTTCCTCTTCATCGGCGTACATAGGGTGTTGCCACGACTACAGATTTACAAGTTTTGCTTGTAATGGTTTGGTGTGTGTGCAAGTGCATGCCTGCAGGCCGTATGCTCGCCCATGGGGGGTTTTGGTACAAAAAAATAAAGAATTGTGAAACCAACAGTTTCTCTTCCAGCAGCGAGACCTGGGGGCTTCTCTCTGGGGGGGACTATTGTCCAGCATTTTCCCCACAATGCCGCCATATGGGGAACAGAAGGATCTTCCACAGGCTCCCTCCATGAGCAAAGGCAAACACCAATCCACATATGCATAGAAGCGGTCATTTAGAGCCACCGCTTTTTACCATAACAACAGATGAAACACAGGAGTAATTTTGTTTCTGTTAAAAGGCATTCTTATAGGGGCCCAGTGCCTCTTAAGCCTGCACCCTATGAGGCAGGATAAACTTAGGGGCCCAGGCCCTGGTGTAAATAACAAAAGACACCTCACTTACATGCTTCCTAAATCCTATCAAATGGGGAAAAAAACACTTTCCATTTCCTCCTCTCCTGGAAATGAGCTTAACACAGAAACAAATGAATTTCTAAGAGCCTGTCCATTTTCAGAGGATCTGAGCGTTTTACTGTCGCTAACTGTGTGTAGATATAATATAGTAAATGTTATCTTATCTGTTTAATCAAAATAAGTGCAGATCAATAGTGTGTAACTGAGTCTTATTCTCAACACATCTTTTTTTCTGTTTTGTTATTTGCATCTGACTGTAATGACCACTAACTTTAAAGTGGTTTCCTTTATGAAACAACACAATTTTGAAGAAATGCTTTACTTGCCTTCATATTTACAGATAATTGTGGTAATAAGAAAATCCCATAAGCGGTCCCTTAAAAAAATACTGTTAGTCACATTCCAATTCACAAGCAACTTTGTGTCAGCAGGTGTCAATGTTCGTCTTGCTGTCAATTCTTTTATTTTGTCATTGAAATTAATGAGCCAATCGGCCATTTTGTGCAGGGGTGCGAGTGGGGCAATGTGTATTTCAAAGCTGGTCAGCCAGTCAGTCTGCCAGTTAGCAGCAGCGATATTGTAGTAATGACTCGCTGATGGGAAGGTAACAATGGAGCTGAACACTTTGCATGCCTCTAATGCAGCCTGATCTTTACTTTAGTGGAATAATGCATTACCCCTGCAAACAACCTTCCAGGACCAACTTCATTCGGTTACCTACCCGTGACGTAAATGGGAGCTCTGCCTCCTAAGAAGATAAGTTAGTTTCTATTAGGAGAGAAAATATCATTTAAACATTGTTTATTGCATTAAAGTACATTGTATTTATTTTGTCTGTACAAATATAAATGTTCATTTTCATTTGAAATAATCTCTAAAGATCATTAAAATGATCATGGCATGATGATGGTATTGACTGTCTTCAACAGGAACCTAGAATGCCGTTAATAGGGTTCATCATAATGGCAGAATAGTCAATACTATACCTACATAAATAAAATCCACTTCCGCTGCCGATTCAGCCTTGATTTGTAATGTGAGGCGATCACAATGAATCATAGCTGCCTGTAAAAGAGCTGTAGAAAACACCGGCGTGAGCTTATTGGATAAAAGATGTGAGGCCACAAACTTAGAGGAAGTATTTATCAGGGCCAGGCTAATGCACCGTGTTTAAGCCACATCCGATCCTGGTGAAATATTACACAGAGTTTTAATATCCAGAGGGTGTCGGGCTGCAGCGAGAGGCAGTGGAGTGCTTCAGTATAACCAAATGTTACAGTATAAAACAGCATGTCGCGCTGCCATTTGACATGGTGGAATGAGATTAGACGGAATTCATTTCTGAGTGAGGGGAAATTACAAGCCTATTGGCAACCCCCTACCTTCGACAACAGCCCCTCCTCACCCCCACCAGTGACCCGACAACAGAAGGTAGTCGGCCATGAACGGCGACACAAAGAACGAATGACCCCGAGCCCACATCCGTAGCTACCAGTATACAGTATGCTGGGAGCTGTACTATTGAAAGGTCATGTGGGTGTAAAGTCATACATGTCAGGGCTCACGGCCCAAATCAGCAGTATGGGTAAAGTACTACAAATTATTAATGACACCTTTTAAATCATAATACACACCGTTTTATTTTTATTAATTATTAATGTACTGTTTATTACTATAATATTCCTATAATGTTCTATAATTAAACTGTGGCCAAGAGATTATACTGTAGAAGAATCATTTTTGACAAATGATGGATACACTTTCATACACCAATAATTAACTGATCATTTCTGATACATTTGGTTTTCTGGGTAATAATTTTGTTTTAAATGAAAACTCCTGGTAATTTCAGGAGTTACAACGTAATGGACGGCATGTCATTTAAAGCGTTACCATTCAAATTATATAGAGCCCTATTCAAACAGAACAATACAAATGTCTTGAATTCAAGTCAGTCGATTTGGCCGTGTATTGTTCTGATAGCATTGTGACCGAGGGAGGCCCTTGACACCCATGATCCCTTAACACGCATCTCGGGCCTTGCATCACATCAGGATGACACCTTGTGAAAGGGGAAGTCCACCTTTGCCTTCTCCGGGAGAACAACACGTGTCAGCGGCCTCCCGTGGGCCCTGTCGGGGGTGAAGAGGTTAGACGCTCTGTGCGGCCACACATCTTGGTCTTCCTAAAGACCACCATAATGACTGCTAATTACACCGCCATCTGTGGGGTGGCCTGTGTTATGTAGACACCTGTTCATTAAGGAGGAGCAGCAAAACTTTTTCTCCCTGCGACGTAGTCCATAGAAAACACACAAACCAGACGGATTAGAGAGCCCTTCTATCCTGTATACGTGTTATTGAGGTGTTATTGGAGTGAATTCAGAATGAATACATTTTGGTTTTAATACCCTGCTTAAACTGTAACTAATGCTCCCGGGCTTATTCTACTGTTTAAAATTAGTGCGTAAATTGCATTATACTGAATTGCACGTTTGTTTGGCATGCTATTGAACATATTAATAAAACTGCAGATGCCACTTAATTGAGCTCCTCTGTGCTGCGAAATATGTTAAAGCGCAACCTGCGATACGGTTTCATTTTGAAAAGACACCAGCAAGGTTAATCAGGCCAATGGGCAGCATTAGATGGAGTCTGTTTGGAGGGGTAGCCAATAAAAAGCTCTTAGATATCTGTTGGGGGAGACCACAGTCTGTCAATTCTGT
This sequence comes from Amblyopsis rosae, assembly GCA_025399935.1. Lineage (NCBI taxonomy): Eukaryota > Metazoa > Chordata > Actinopteri > Percopsiformes > Amblyopsidae > Amblyopsis > Amblyopsis rosae. Next base: position 2,683,146 of record JAODTR010000007.1, on the reverse strand, counting down.
GGCCCTGAGAGATGATCTGCCATTACCGTCTCACAGGAGACTAATGAGGGTCATTCTGTTGCCAGCTCCATGGATAATAATGTCAATACTCACCATGTTGAATGCGGCCTGCCCTGCATTGTTTTTCTTCTGTAGTTACCAACCAAATATGGTCAGAGGAAATGTTACTTTAGTACTGCATCTCATAGTTATAGTAAGAGTAATAATAATGACACTAAATATTCATGATATGACTTGGCAAATTGTATTGGCTGTGCAGTGCTTTCCTGTACACGTTTCCAATGTATTTCTGTTGTATTCACAATATAATGAATCTCGATTATATTAAACGCAAAGCAGTTTTAAGCTAAATTTCCAATGCTTGAAAATAGCTTGTATTCCTCACAGCAACGGATACATCCATCCAATCCATATCTTTCAGTTTAGGATCTTCATAAACAGATGATTGTGAAGCGCCACATATTTCAACTTGAGCTTATGACTCCATTTAGCCTCAGATCCGCCCAGAGAGCGAGCCTGCACAGCAGTCATAAAGTGAGGGCCAATTAGGATGTTGATGGATTGATTTTGGAAGATGAATTTTGGATTTAAAAGGTTGACACAGCGGCTGTGTCTTGCTCGCTGCGTGTGTGGGGCTCCCAATTAAGTGTGGAGAGGCAGTTTCTCTCTCCCCAGTACCCAGGATCACAGTGTCTCTTTGACAGACGAGGACCACTAATGAGAGCAAATCTCACTAAATCCTTGAGAAATGTGATGAATTGAATTATGTTGACCATGTTCATGTGTTGTCTTCACGCTACTGTATATTTATCTGTTCAACACAAAGTTAATGAGTAGATGACACCTCCATTCAGTGTATGTCATCCATGCAGCCTTTTATAGTCATATGTATCTGAGGGTAACGCATCTGTTTTCTTTGTGTTTGTTATTGTGATTATTTGTATTCCCTCCCTTTCTGTTTAACGTAAAAACATGTGCTTGAGTGCAGACATATGCTAAGTCCCGGGGCCTTAATCTGCTTCCCTCCCTAATATTTATAAGACAAATTAAGCAGGCTATCTCTCTCATTATCACACTTCAAGCACTTACCATATGCAACATTATTATTACACAACAAGAATAAGATGTCCTCTTTTGAAAGGTAAATTATCAAGTCTAACCTTAATTGTTTAGAAACCTTATTTAGTACATGGTATCAAAATCAGTCTGAGTAGGGAATCCGACAGATGGCTTAGTCTTATCACTCGTATTAACACCTTCAAAGTTTAATGAACTGTTAATTGCTTTTCTAATACATAATGGGACCATTGGAATACAAGCGGTAATGCAAACAGATTAGCGTGTAGAAAATAGATAAACACACATTATGCTCAATGTCACCTTAAAGTACCTTCGAAATCAAAACCTGAAGGACAAAAATAAACCAAACTATTTTAAAAAGGAAAACCTGCTCCGGTAAATTACAGCAGGTAAAACAACTAATGTAAGTTCTACAGTTATGGGCATGCACTTTAAATACAGGTTTTGTTAATTTTTATCACAAAGTGTATTGTCTAAAGATAAATATCTGTGTTTCTATTGACTGTTTCAACTGACAAACATATGATTCACAGCAATATCATCCATCTGTTATAGCTTGTAGACAGTTTGCACTGTAGCCTACATGAGCAACCACAAAAGCACTTTTACCTTTGGAGACATCATTTATTAAATTAAGGCTTTATTAAAGCCCCTTTTAAGGTCAATATACTCCACTAATGAGTTGTCTCTTTTGATCATCCGAGGTTAGATTGTACCTTGATTTGCACTCCTTTTTTATGGTGTTGGCATCACAGCTAAGCTAACACAGCTCGGATGTTTTATATATTTCATCTTAAACGTCAGGGAAAGTAATGCTTTTGCATGCTTACAATCCAACTCCATAACAAGTATAATTTGCGCTCAGTTTGTTCCTGGTCCTGAGGTGAACGCTTGTTTATATGCTGCCCAATGTCAGCAAAGAAGTCACTCAAGCGGATGTATCAGAATTAAATAAAATTAGCCTCAGCTGCCATCTTGCATCACACTATAGAGTAAAACCATTTTGCTTTAGTCTGTTGTGCATCAAATCGCCCCCTCTCCCTCTTCTTTCCAGTCCATCCACTGTTTTGTTCTGAATTCTGAGACCTTAATGATGGAATGTGTACATCAGGTTGGGTTGGGCCCGTTGAGTGTGATGGAGCGGTGGAGAAAATGACCAACATTGATTTATCCTGGTTGTTCTTGTGTGGTTGGGGCCATCAGAACACCTCGCTGCATTCCATTCCCTCCCATTATCTTCCTGCGATCGCCCCAGACCAACGAGCTTCCTACAGGGTCGTAAATACTTCCCCTGGACCCCATACTGCTTCCTCATCATCCTCCAGACAGCGCTTAATGACAGCCAAAAGACAGACAATGCATGCTGTCTCTGGTGACGCCTGTGCTTCTCCATGTTCTTACACATTTTATAGCGAAGAGGAATGCTTAGACCAGCAGCCACCTGCATGCACCGCGGACTTGGCATTTGAAATTATTCTTTTATAGGCAAAGAAAGTTTGCTTCTGTCACAGCCCATTTTAGCATATAGTGGCTGGTATAAAGATACTAAAAGGCCAAAGGAAAAAAGCTTTGAAAAATGAATGATGATTTATAAAAGGAAAAGAAAAACAAATACTATAATATCCCAAAAACGGATAATGTCCAAATCAATGAGAAGCGTTCACAAACAAGAAGCGCAAGCATAAACGAGATCTATTTTCCAACATCCCAGTCCACAGCGCCATTAGTGTAAAAGCTCACCTAAATATAAGACAAAAAATACATGTGATTTTCTTCTGCTTTGATGCAAGGTCATGTGAGCGGTCAGTTGTGTCATTGCTCCAGCCCTCAGCTGTCTGTACTGACTGTATTGTACTGTAGAAAGAGGCAACATATCCCATAATAGCACTTGTCTAAAACTGGTGCAGGCCTTGAGTTCCTATGGTTATCCAATACTGCGGCCCTCTTACAGGGTTATTAGCATAAAGTAATAGTATATCCATATTATAGGCTATCCACACCCATAATCAAACTACAGATACTGTAAGTACGGGATTAATTTATTCACATGTATTGGACCATGTATTTGTACCATATTTAGAACCAATCAACTGTCAGTGAGTGAATTGGCCACCCACAGACCCCTTGCATTGTAAAGCTGCCACATGCTCTATTAGTTCCTACTGTTCAAATGTATACATTAACAAACAAGCCATACTTTGTGCCCTGAAATCGGAACATCGGAACATTACAATCCATTTGGTCCCAACATGAATATTCAAAACCGTGTAACATTTAACGTGAAATCTAGGGTTTGATGTGACATTTCGAGTGACTCCGTACTGTCATGGAGAGTAGGCACACATGGTAAACAATGTATGACCTCGCATGGAGCATATTCTTTGTGGGTTCTTGAAAACAAACCTTGCACTTTGGAGGGACATGAATGAGTGAACATTGCTCTATTGAATAAGCCTCCTAATAGAATGGCGTGTTAAGACCTGTCATTCAAAGTCGGAGAGCGTTGTGTGATGAGGAGGCTGGGTAAATGGGTATTTTAGCAGGCATAGCTAATGTCTACAAACCCGCAGTGTTTAGTTTGTCGTTAAGAATGACATTAACAGAGACATAGACCCAGGGATTCTGATCAACCCCGAGGTCCGAACACATGGGATGGGCTTTCTGGCTCATTTCCTGCACCATAATCAAGGCTTACGCACCTTTGTGCGATGGACTATCTGTGTCTTCATGTATTTGTTTTGTCTTTATGTAGCTGTCCATCATGCCCCTGTTGACCTGCCATTGTCTTTTCCTCTGTCTTCACGTCCTTGCTTGTCTCATTAAATCCCCCCCCCCCCCCCCCCACTTCCATTAAAAGGCGGGATTGGTGGTGGGGGGCTAATTGAGGGTATAAATGGCACTACAGTAAGGAGTGACAAAGAGCTTGCTTGTAATTCACATCTCAGTTGTTGTTTACCTCAGCAGAAAATATACCACAGGTGACAACGTTAGCATGAAGAGGGCCGTTTGCATTTTGTTTCTCCATAATTCATTACGAGGGTGCTTTGACCAATTATGAGCCATGATCCATTCATCTCCATGGATGGATGAGCCATGATGTCAGCTTACCCCCACATACTGGCTACTGAACTGGCAACTGGTATAAAATGATGGTTTCCCCTCTAGTGGTCATTCAGCAGTACAGGGGATGCGGGGAGAGAACTGGGGGGACACAGGGTATAGGAGAAGAGAGGAAAATTACATTTTGCATGCGCATGCGTGAGCAAGTGCGTGTGTGTGTGTGTATGGCGCTGTGTTTATGTGCACACTTCTCTCCCGAGCGACAGAAACCTTGTTGTGATTTATGCAGCCTGAGATATGAGCGCTAGTTACGCAGTAGCAAGACATTGATCTGACAAAGCAAACCAAACAATAAAGAGGCGAGGAAGATGATGTGCCCAGTGGAGTGGAGAAATGGAGAGTGCACCTATAAGAGCTAATTATCTGAGCACATAATTCTTCAGGTTAAGACAGGGAGAGGGAAGATGAGGGCCAGCCAAGCAACAGCTGTGCAGGAAGGGTCTGGCCAACAGAACGGTTGTAACCTCCCAGACGCTGACCCTCTCTCTCTCTCGCTCTCTCTCTCTCTCTCTCTCACTCTATCTCTCGCTGAATCTTTTGCTCTCTCAACAAAGGAAATGTATTTAGTTAACTGTTTTATATATTTAAATATCTCTCTCTCTCACTCACTCTCTCACTCTCTCTCACACTCACTCTCTCTGACTCACTCTGTCTAAAGCAGGGGTGGGGAACCCTGGTCCTGGAGAGCCGCAGCCCTGCATGTTTTAGACGTCTCCCTGCTCCAACACACCTGATTCTAATGAACAAAGTTAGAAGTGTGTGTGTTAGAAGCCTGATAACGACCCAT
>JAODTR010000007.1:2647921-2673057 GCA_025399935.1 Amblyopsis rosae | reverse complement strand
CTCACTCCCCCAGTTTGTGACCCCCCCCCCCTTGTCTGTGTGTTATTCTCCCAGGGAACATTGTTTGTGTTTCATCACCCACGCTCAGTGTCCTCACAGGCAGGTGTGGAGGAGTGACTGGTGCACTGGTTAAGAGGCATTGGTTAAGAGGCACTGGTTAAAGGGCACTGGTTAAAGGGCACTGGTTTAAAAGCACTGGTGAAGATGCACTGGATAAAAGGCACTGGTTGAGATGCACTGGTTAAGAGGCACTGGTTGAGAGGCACCATTAATGCAGCATGGCGTGGGAACAGTTACTTCCTTATGTAAATAACCCTTCCTGTACAGTAAGTACATATACAGTAGATAAGTTACAGTAGTGAACACACACACTCAGTCTGGTGAATTGATTGAGATCATTGAGGAATTGTGTGTGAGTGTGTGTGCGTGTGTGCGTATGTGTGGTTGTGTGTGCGTGTGCGTGTGCGTGTGCGTGTGTGTCATGCGGTCGGAGGGAGATGGGCTATGGTGCGTGGGCTTGTTCTCTCAGTGTTTCCATGTCAATATTTGCCGGAACGATCGACGCGCATCATAATCGGCTCCCTCTATCAAAGCAGGGCTAAGGGCCCATAACCTCTCAGTCGACAGGGACCAATCAGGTGATGGATCCTCCCCAAGCAGACCCCCAGTTGAGGAACTTGCTCAAATAAGAAAAGGCATGTCCTCACAAGCCTGTGTCCAATCCCTATTGATTTAATCATCAACAGAACCTGCTCAGCATAAGGTCACCTATGCTGCACTAGAATACTGCTGGCTAAAACTTGTTTGGTATGCAAGAGATATATATTTGTGTTAGCTGTTTCCTGATGTGATCTTATGGGCTGTGATTATACGATCTTATCGTAATTTGTCTTACAGTTACTGATCATACACATATCTCATTTAGAAGTTTCAGTAGTGTTACAATTGTTTAGTATTGTTTTGTTTTATGATGCAACTTCTGTCTAAGAGTAAAGACAACTTCCTTAATTTATTAACAACAATTAATGTACTTACAGTAAGACAATTAAAAAAAAGGAAACATAGAGAAGGAGAAACATAAAATAACTAACGCACATTTGCTTCCATATCAGTGAATAAAGAACTCAGCTCAAGCGTGTCCCATGAAAAACCCTGAGAAAATGCATACATGCAGTGCTGGGATTTCAACCCTGCAAAGTCAAGTGCTCAATTTTCTCTCCATTCTCCGGCGATACCAAAGGAGCTCAATCATACTGGGACAGTAATACGAATCAAGGACAGCTCACTCATTCTCAATTGCAGCTTGGTCTAACTGGGACCAGGGGTAAAAAATAAAAAGGAGACCGGCTTCTCAATTCAAATGGGAAAGTGAGTAGGCCAGCCGGACTCTCCCGCACGTCTCTGGGCTGATAGATTACCTTCTGCAGTAAGGACAAAGGGAATGAAGATGACTGCTCTGCCAAAGCTGGCTACAGATGAGACATGCACGGCTGACTGACCATGGTACACCTTAGCCATTTGTCTATGTGTTCAAGCGCTGTACTACACATGACAAAGGAGGCCATGCCTTATACTATTGACATATTACTCCTACCTTTATGCGTTGGAATATCTTGTTTCATATTCATTTCACTTTTAATTTGGAGAAACTTTGGGCATACATCAACTAAGTCGACTGTGTACCTTAAGTACTGCATGAGGTAAACTATGGCCGTGTGGCTAAAATAGCCATTATTTTATAATCTGTATTTGTACATACTACAGTATGTACACATTACCAAATTTCAATACCATTGCAATGATGGTGTACAGAAGTAGTGAAATATTTCCTTTAAATGTTTTTAAAGTACACACAAACAATCCCGACACTTTTATTCTAAGTAACACACAAAAAGCAAATGTTTTACATTTTATGTAGCCATATTAGAATATACAGTATCACATTCTTAAGTCTTTCATCTAAGGATATATCATTAGCCTATGTAATTCAGCTAAAGAGCTATAATATCATTTAATTGGGTGTGTTTCTTCTATTTTTTTTCAGGAGGCATTTAAGAATATAACTTTGAAAGTACTTTGTTAGGCTATTTCTCAGCGCACCAAGTGGAATATATATTTGAGCCAGCTATTTCATTCTATACCACCAGTAACATGATGTGCCATCCTCAGAGATTAACCTAGATGTTCTTGAGACCAGGTTCACTTGTATCTGAGCCACAGTCGTATATTACACCGCAGCAGAGATGGCAGTGGCAGTAAGTCATTCTTTCTATTCTATTCCGCCTCTGCATATTCCACAAAGCCCCCACTGCTCTGCACTCAGAAGGTCACCCCTTTCATCAGCTATTCTATTTGCATTCCAAATCGTACGTACATGAAAAATGTGGCACCAGGTTTCTGTGGCGGCCCTTTCGAAGGCAGATTAGATAGAATTCGCCATATGAACCTTATGCATGCTAACCTTTGCAGATGGTCCCCACTATTGTGGAGAAATGGATTGCCTAATAAACCATATCATCCGACATATTTGCCACTTGGCCGACCAAATAGAGGCTGTGTTTTCTGAGCAAATTCCCTTTGTCAAATTTGTCAATGTTCCGTCGCCGCCATCGTTTTGGTGCGGGCACTGGAGGGGGGAGGCGCGGGATCCTATAAGCGTATCAGGTTAAAGTAACGGCCAATTTGGGTTGTTACCGAGGATGAGACTATTTTTCCACAAGATTTATTTCATCAGAGGAGAATATGGCATGGCACCGTCCCATTTGTTTGTTGTTTCTCCACCTATTGTGTCCCTTTCATCACAGCATGTGAAGCTTTTGCAGCTGTACAGTTTATCAGCGGTGGTCAATTGTCTCTAATGGCATCTCATTAATGGACTGTAATGATCGCATGAATACATATTTTGACTATTAAGCGGCCATTTATACAGGCCATAATCTAGAACCTTTTCTATTGTTATTACTTTAAATTAAAAGGCATTCCATTCTTAGTTTCAAAGAATCGACTTGTGTCAAACGTGATTTGGGATGACGAAACCCTGTATTTAAGCATAATTTGTCATCTCACTTGCTCATTGGATTCAACTTATTTCACTTTTAGTCGTACTTTGTATTGGGTGTAGAAGTAACACAGTGGAAACTACTTCTATCCCTTATGAGTTGTTTTTTTTTTTTTTTACCAGAAATCTAATTTCACAGCGGAGCCCTAATTCATCGCTCCCAGAAAAACCTCTTTCATCAAACTTTGCATATGAGCAGCCAAGTGATGCACAGGCTCTTAACGGCATGCTTTGCCTCCTTCGGTGATTCGGCCAACCAATCCATCTTCTTGAGTGTGCTCGGAGCCGCGGAGTGGGCAACCGATGCTCCCGTCACCAGACTCCTGCGGGAGATGGATTGGGGCGCCGTCGCCCACCTCCAGTCCAGCACCGGCCCAGTGCAACAATCTGGACCTGGGTGCTGAGAGGCATGTGGCGGGCTCTGTTGGGGCTCGATGAGCGGACTGCGAGGAGCAGTATGGAGGATGCTGTGTCTCAGTCACTCATGTAGTGTCCAGATCTTCTGCTCCACAGGAGACGGAGCTCCTGTTTGTGGTCTACAGAACAGAATGCTGCCTGATTGTGTGTTGATGGGGGGGAAAATAGTCTAAATGAACAAATGTCACAATCCTGCAGCTACACAATGTACACACTGATTCATGGCAGACGAATGCGTCCATGACACTGACCATTTAAACTCGACGATGCAGCATATTTAAAATGTGTGACATGTCATTTGCATGTGTGATAGGACAACACATACCACAAATGATGGCCCTGATCCTGCTTGATATAATATATCTTATAAGCCTGTCCTTCGGTTGTAGGAGGAGTTTGTTTCAACACTTTGTGCCGTTCATCATCAGTGGCTTTGAAACCGAAGTGAAAGCTTCTTTTATTAATCACAAAGAGCTTAAGTCAAGGCTATGCACTCCGCTGCTCGCATCAATTTACAGCAGTGATAATTCATGCTATGCTAAACATTTCTTGTAAAATGTCACTTTGTGTTTGCAATTAATTTCCAAATTAATAAGCACATTCTTTGGGTTAGGGCATCAAACTGCTGGAAATGTTGCAGGCAAAACAATGGATCATCATGCCACCTGGAATGATAGAGATGATAATTAGAATATGATTCTGATGAGAAATGAATACATCAGAAACAGTCATTGGCTCCATAGTAAACAAAGCACCATATGTGGAGGGGAGTGACTTTATCTCTCTCTCTCTCTTTCTCTCTCTCTCTTCTTTTTCATTTTAAACCCCTCGTAACATCTATGCATTATGCTAGCAAACAAAAGTTGTTCCTCTCTCAACCCGTTGTTAATTATCACGGACTATAGGTGGCCGAGACTGCAGGTGATGCCTGTGAGCATAGCGCTGCGTGTTAGGTTACACCCTATATAGGGAATATCAGGTTGCTCTCATCTGATGTTAGCCATGGGTCCTTGATCAAAAGCTAATTGAAGAGCCACAAAGGGAGCAGGAGGACCTTGCATGTGATCACAGACCTGTAGGGCAGGAGGCCTAACACACCTGTCTACTACGGACAAAGCAACCGCATGTATCTCTAATGATGAGTCTAATGTGTATGATTCGCTTTAAACCGCAGCGCTGTGGAGAACAACAAAACGATTATCACACGTATTGTGATAATCGGTGGAGGGCAGTAATTGAAAGGCCGATATCATGCGAAATGTTCTCGTTGCATCCAAGCCCTTTTTTTGTAGGGCCATCATCTTTTAGGGCCACTGACGGCAACATCCATAACCTGTCCTCTGATATTTCATTCCCATGCGGATGCTATGAACCCAAGATGTAATCGATACACAGACACACAGCCCCTCTGTGTTATTGCAAAGCGGGAAGGGAAGGGTGGGGGGGGGGATGTCTGCTCAGCTTCCCGTGCCGTTACACAGTTCAGGCTTCCAATTAACCTGAGCGTCTCCCCGTGCCAATCACGCGGGGGGGCTCTATCGACAAGCCGCATGAAAAGAATAATGTTGTTAGGATGATGTAGCGCACTGTAGGGGGGCTGTGTCCCCCCCCTCCCCCCTTCCTCTCTCTGTGCTGACAGGACGAGTGTTCTAGTCATTTATCACCTCCTCTGTGGTCACCCAGGGGCCAAACAAGGCTTGTGTGCTTCCAGCAACCTCCTGCGGCTGGATCCAACAGCACATTGGGGCAGCGCTGGGTAAAAGGCCTGTTGTCACGTGGAAACAAGCGATGTTCGTCTTCATCGTATATTTATAAATGCTCTCGTCACGTATTATCCGTGTGCTTTTAATGAGGTGTGAGATGCCGAGGAGCTGTTGTTTTGATGTTGTCCCCTCCTGGAGCTATAGCGGTGCAGGCCTACGGAGCGCCTATACCTCCCGCTGTCAAAAACAAACACAAGCATTCATTGACTGGCGCTGCTTTGGTGTTTTATAGGTTGGGGTGTTGCAGGGCTACAGATGGGGTCAGTGAACGAGGAGGGGAGCCAAGGCCCCCAGAGGCAGAGCTGGTTTGAGTCATGCATGGCTTGGTCTGCCTACAGTGCTGATTACAGGATTATTTAGCAACTGTATTCCTGTATGTAACCCCACATTCCCCATCTGAGAGGTCTCTTCTTCTTCTTCTTCTTCTTCTTCTACTTATCACTCATTGCACATCTTATTTCCCATTTACTGCCTCACTTATAGTGCAGTAAAGACAGCTTCTACCAAGTATTTCCCACATACATACATCTCAACTGGTTCACAAAGACAGTTCATTGTGCAGATTGCATTTTCATGGCGTACGGAAAATTTAAAAATAAAGCAACACACCTGTGTGGGCCTCAGCACATCGTTATCAGGGGGTTTTGCTCGCGTCTGAGATGATTTTATGAATCTTACGGCAAAATAAATGTGCTATAACTGTTGGACGGCAGATTGGTCCATTTATGTTTCCCGTGTCTATCGAGAGACAACATACAAATTGAGACTGTAGCTAAACTACAATAGCAGCCAAGTGTGGCCTACTAGGATTTCAGGAGTGATTGAGAGTGTGTTTAGATGCTCAGGGCCAAACTATAAAAGCATTGTTACATTGACAAGGCCGACACAGTGAAAGAATGCCTCTCTACAATTACTCCCCCTTTCTTGGGTATTTTTGCCATTGGCGACTTTGATATTGATTATTGTGGAAAAACAAAATAAGAAAAAACAGCTAAGGTAGTGCGACCATAAAGACAAATGCGATTCCCCTCAATGCCAAAATCCACGAAGACCTGCATTTTGTGACAAATGCAACTCAACTTCTTAGAGCTTGCAGGTTACAGGAAAGCTGTCCTGCGCCCAAGACTGTGTGTGGATGTACTGTAGAATATGCACAGAATGGCTAAGAACAATGATATTAGCAAACTCTTTTCATAACAGTAATCAATTTCACTTGGCTTGTACAGGTACAGCCACTATACATACAGTCATTCAGTCTGTCTTAATGTGGCCCATGTACCTCAAAAACTTACAATTTGTTATGTTTGGTCATCCCATTAGCTGCCATTTATTATCATTAGTGTGATAGAACCTCTTCCTTGGTGTAGCAGAAAAACATACACTCCATTTTCACATTAGACGGGGCTCCACTGGTGCGTCAGATTAATGTCCTTCAACCACAGAAAAAGGTATTCGGAACGTCAACTTTGCACAGCATCATAACTATCACAATATTCTGTTTATTTGCTTTTTTCATTTATGCTTGGTTAAAGGCTAATTCCTATTTTTTTATTCAATATTCAGATATAGAGATGGCCAATTATCAAGATGTGCTCCATGAACCAGATTAAGTAATGTTTTGGTACTTCTGTAATAACTATGATAATCATAGGCTTAAAGATAGAAAAAATGTATTAATCCAAACAAAATTAGTGAAAAATGTTTTTGGTCCTGGTACTGTAGATACTACCTAGATAGAATTTCTGACAATTAGGGTACAGTAAAAGTTTTAAATTGAATTGCGATGCCTAAATGTTGAAGGTCACATTTTTAAAATAAGACAGGTCTGTTACAGTAGCAGTACAATCATGTACAGTAGCAATGAGGAAATCATGATGCAATGTTGGCTAGCCACCTACGGTATATCATTTGGCTGCCGTGCAAGCTTTTTAAATAGCTTTGGCTCTTTTAACTACATTCATCCTTCTGGAGAGGCTGGGTGTGAGAATGTCAGTGTCTCCTTGTCTGTGCAGGTACATGTCCCTGTCCTGACTGTGAGATAAGTAACAAGGCCCCGAGCAAGCAGGACAGGTGTGTCGCTCATTCATTCTGTATTACACCAAACATGATTAATGGTTTCCTTAATGTATTCACAGCGGTAATAGAAGCCCCTCACGACTAACCTTGCATAAAAATGCAAATGAATAGAGACAAACTGTGTTAAAAACACATTGGGCAGGGCTTACCCAGGAAGCCTTGGAAGGTGGGTGTGCATATTTCTACAACAACGTAAAACTCAAGATTAACCCTTGTTAGGATCATGTTCCATTAGAAAAATTAAAGATGAGGCCAACTAAAACTGGAAACATTGCCGATCAACTCCAATGCTAAGGGTTAGTATTACAACAGTTAAGGCTACAATAAAAATGTTTTATCATGTCATCATGCCAGTGAGATATTTAGCAATTTTATTGTATACGTCAGTCCCAACATGTTTTAAGAAGAGTTTATTTACATGTCAACACTATATTTCCATGACTAACATTACTTTATAACTACCATTTTCCAAGAAGATATTTTCAATGAATTGACATAATAAACGATAGCTTGAATATACAATATTATAGATCATGATTGTCAGTGCATTTTTGCCAAGTTTGTTTAGTATCTTTTATTATCATAAATAATGTTGATTAATTGGCAAGTCAAAATCACTGAGGATAATAAATGTAGAATATATCACTGTCATGGGAACATGTTGAATATTTTATTTACACAAGCATTTTAATTACAAATTGCCTAATATATTACAGGGCTTCAGCAGTAACAGACACACAGTCACATTATAGATGTGAACTTCAGGGATTCACACATATCTTATCTTGATTGATGTTTGCTTTGTGTGTGCGCACAATAAACTTTTTAGCATACTTTTATTTTTATTTGGAGATGGTATTTACAGTACCTCATTGGCAGGGGTAGTGTTGTGTGCCAATTGCATTAGATGAGAGGAATGGTTTCTAGAAAATGTCTTTCACAGTAGAAATAATCTGATCTCACTGGCAGAGATTAGTTCTCCTTCTTAGCCTGTGTGTGTGTGCTCTTCTGATTAGGTGTTCAGATTGCCACTAATGAAGAATATCTCCTATAAAAGCATCAAGGGTTAGACTTTTCATTTTCCTTTGTGTCACTGTTATGCCATTTGAACCATTTATTTTTGTCTGGTTGCCTACTTTATTTTGTCCCCAGTTTTTGTCAAATTTATGACAAGTTAAAAACAAGTAACACTAATATATTATTATTTTTACTACTACCACTATGCATGCATTTACTAGGTGGGAGCAAGGGAGTACTATGCTGTATGTTATACAGTATGGTGATAATGCAGCATACTGTATACAGTATACAGTTTTAATTTAGTAGATGACACATATACTGGGAAAAATAACATCGGCCCAGTGTAGCACATCATAAGAAAGCTGCCACAGAGCTGCATGAACCCATGATGCGCTCTTATCATCCCTTGTGAGGCTGCAATCAGCTCCCTAGCACACATGCCCATCAGAGCCAACACCATCACAAGGATGTGCTGCAGATGAACTGGGCTATTTAACTCCCTGTACCGTAACATGCTAATGCAGGACAATGACTCGCTCATTGCTCGCTATTACAGAATGTAGTGGAAGTCCAACATGAGGGCTGGAAATTGTTGTATGACATGAGAAAGTGCTTTCTGAAAAGACTGTAAACTAATATATAAATATTATAAATAATATACAGTACATATATATATATATATATATATATATATATATACTCTATATACTGTATATAGCTATAGCCTATACTGTATGATTTACTATCCAGCATAATATTTATGTGATACTGTGCCTGCATTAGTAAGTAAATGGCATGTGATGAAGACTCATAAGGGCCGCATATTTATTATATGAAAAATGTATTTATATGAAAGATAATTCTTTGTCACTTTAAAGTTTTAAGTTTGGTTTCGATGCACATAAGGGATCAATCCTTTACTGTTACAAATTAGGATTGATGCCTTGCATCGTCTTTATTAATATATTGATGGCGCTGTCAGAAAGAGTGCTAATAAGATTTTTTCCCCGCTCCATGTTGATACAGGAGCTAAAGTAATTGATGAAAATCCTGTAAAACTCCTTAATTTTCTTCCCTTACACCTTATTTGTCTGCCATCTGCTCCATTTAGGGCTCCCCAGAGGATGGCCATGATAGGCTGAAATCACTCTTGATGAGAGTCCTGAGTGAACACTGCTCACAATCAATTCTCCTCTTCTACAGTGCATCATTATTCATATACAGAACACACGTTTCACCGTAACAATCAAAATATAGAAACGTTTTTAAATTAGAGCTATTAAAAACCTCGAAGCTTACGTTGAAGAACACTGCGTAGGGTATAAACATTTATATACCGCCGCTTTGCCTCTCCTGTAGATTTCAGGCCTAAATATACATGTTTACATGATCTGAGGACTGACGGCAGAGGGGTGGCTTTAATCTCTCTGTAGCCATGAGAAGTGGGAGGGGGAATAAGGGGGGCTGTGAAATGAACTGTGGCCACTCTCCTTGACCAGTTCCCAGTGGTCAGTGGTCCACATCCAGGAGACTAGATTGGATTTATTGCTACTGGGCCAAAGGTAACAAATACATGCAATATAATGACGGAGATGGATGCCATTATCACTGGATGGATTTTGTGCCCATCATGAGGGGCAATCACATGGAATAAATTGATACTGCAAGCAATAGCTTTATATTGGCCTGATATATCTTTACTGTAAAATTTACAAACAGAATATGCTTCAGCCAAGTGATAATGCAAAGTAAAGTGAGATACAGCATAAGTGAACAATATGTCACGTATTACTTTACAAACTTCTTACATTCTTCCTGAATGTACTGTAGTGTTTAAGTTGTGAAGTTTTTCTTTAATGCTTCACTTTTTTCACTACTTCCTAAAGTAAAAGACGTTGAACGGAATATTCTATGAATCAGATAATGTATAAAACCATTGTCACATTGGTTTTGTGTGTAATCAACAGAATGTGGACAGTGTGTGTACATCAAACCAGGCTCAGCCAGAGGTTTCGGTCATCTTAAGGCAAGAATATCTTCATTTCCACTGCGGGGTTGTCCTTGGAGAGGTGAGATGAGGTTATGAGAGGTCATGTAGAACAGCGCAGCGCGACAACGATTCAGAGGCCATCCCCTCTGGACAGGGCCACGCGAAGCAAACGCAATGGAAACGAAGATGAAACACAAACATTAAGAGCGAGTGGGCCAACACTTGCCACTTCACTGGCTTCTTGGGTAGCGTATTTCATTTTGATAAAGAAAGACCTTGCATTATGCAATTCATAAAAAATACACAATTGTTGTATCTATTTTGAATTATGCAGTTGTATTTTAACAACCTCGTTTAAATATACCAATAATGAACTCAAGCAATGCCTTTTTAAACTATATAATTTTTTTTAAGTAAAATAAATAAATAAAGAGATACATGTTTATATGTATTGTAAAGTGCTCAGTAATAGATTTTTAATGTTCATTTGTCTATGCCCTGCAGGCTGAGATCTTTGACATTTGAAATAATTGTTGTTAGAAGGATCATCACCAAGGGAGTGTTGTGAATAGTGTAGGGACGATTTGAGTAAATGACTGTGTCAGCCTGTTTATTTGTATCACAATTGCCTCAGGCAATACCCCAGGACAGCTATTAGGGGGCCTGACCATAAAGAAAGAGAAAGGAAAGCCCGGCTGTAACACAAAACTTAACACTTAATGTAACAACTTAGCAGATAAGGCTCCCCATGGAGACTGAGGAAATGAAGACTGGAAAAAAAATACTTCACGCAGAGAATATATTATTATTAGTTTGCCTAGTAGTACTTAGCAAGGGTCTTAAAATTAAGTAATAAATTAAGAAACATAATGTCTAATAATAATGCTTTTTGGTTTGGCTATAAATACTATTATATTATTATTATCATTATCATTATCATTATCATTATCATCAACATAATCATTATTATGTTACTGTATTTATTATTATTATCATAGTAGCTTTATTATTATTATTATTATTATTTTACTGTATTTATTATCATCATTGTAGCATTATTATTATTATTATTATTATTATTATTATTATTTTACAGTATTTATTATCAGAATTATTAGTAGTAGTATTTGGTATTTGCATTGCTATTATTATTATTATTATTATTATTATTATTATTATTATTATTATTCGTATTCGGGCCTGTAGGGTTAGAGATCACATGTCTATTCAGATTTACAGGCACTGCTCCATATGTTAAAGCATATTGCACAAAGCTGGCCAATCTATGTTGGCCTTAGGGTGGGGCAGGGAGCAGGCCTGTATTTCATTAGACGCCTCTAATACCCCTGGCCTGCGGTAGAGCCTGAGGTCTGAGAGGAAGCTTTAGAGCGCTTTGTAAAGGCTGCTAAACAAACGCTATCGGTCCCAGTGGGCTTGAGATTATGACAGGCTTTATGTCACTCCAGCATGTAAACACAACACAGCCTCAACGCACTATGAGGGAGGGAGGGAGAGCCAGGAAGGGATGCTGTGCGTGTTTGTTATGGGGACAAATCAGCATTCATTATTATTAACTGTGTCCAGCATACATGTTGTAGTTAAAGCCTTGCATTACAAATATCTCCGTCCTTGTTTGATTTAACATGTAGAGAGCACATATGCAGTAGCCTTTCCCTACACCTGAGCACTGTGGCAGTTATATGTGTAGGCCATTTGTACTGCCGGGGAAATACAGTTCCTTTAAAATTTCTTTTAAGGAACATTCACAGCAGGTGTTCGCAGAGAGAAGGCGTAGCATGCGTGCGACTGCCGGACACTCCCCGCGCAGCAGGGACGGACCCCTTGGCTTCGGAAGAAGCAAGGACGCCCCGTTGTGGGTCAAACCTCAAAGATGGTATGTTGTGTTTGAGGATGGCCGGAGCTAAATGAGCGGCATTTCTTAAACATGTTTGTACCGGGGGATCCGCTGATCACTTCCACACAGGAGGTTTGACTTGTGCTTCTTTATATTAAGGGAAGGCCTGTCGTAGTGCTAACAGATACACCCACTCTGTGTTATTATTATTATATATTAACAGTTATTAACAGAAATGAATGTGACCCTGCTGTGTCCCTGGTGGGAGTGGAGCTCAAAGTTACTGCTCAGAAAGGAGGGAGTGTGTGCGTGTGTGGGTGTGTCCGGGGGTGCCGGGGTGGCAGAGTTGGACTGGAGGAGGGACCAAGGTTTTCGGGGGATTATGCTAAACCAGGGCCAGAGGAGGCAGAGTGGAAGAGACGGCCAGAGAAAGACAGAAGACAACGCTGCCCGTGGCATTTCAATAAGCACGAGGGGTTTAGGCAGGAGAGACAGCAGAGGAAAAAAGGAAAAGAGAGAGAGAGAGAGAGAGAGAGAGAGAGAGAGAGAGAGAGAGAGAGAGAGGGAACAAAATAGAGTTTCTCGGCAGTGGCAGACACATTTTTCTGGCTCCTCAAACAGATGCAGGGGCAGATGGTGGTGAATTAACAGAAAATGGGAGAAGAAGAAATGAGAAAGCCCAAAACGGGCCCATGGAGGGAACACATTAAAATACTGTGCGTGTGTGTGTGTGTGTGTGTGTGTGTGTGTGCGCGTGTGTGTGCGTGTGTGCTCTCGCTGTCGGCATGTGAACGTGTCTGTGTGTGTGTGTGTGCATGTGTGCTCTCGCTGTCTGCATGGAACGTGTGTGTGTGTGTGTGTGTGTGTGTGTGTGACTGTCTGTCCATGTGTGAGTGTGTATGTATTTAGTCTCTTTTGTCTGTAAGTGTTTATGCAAGGGTGGGTGCGTGCAGGCGTGTGTGCGCGTGTGTGTGTGTGAGTGATGTGCATGGGTCCAGGGAGAAGGCTGTTAACCAGTAGCTCAGCTGGGAGGCTGGAGGTTTTCCACTCAGAGAAAGAGCTTGCGATAATAATCACAGGCATGAAATTACAATGCTGATATTTGTGACACACCAGGGTTGGCTGTGGCACGGCCAATACACTCAAGGGGGTCCACACACACACAGAGTCACACACACGCACGCACGCACACACACACACATTCACACATTTGAGTCACAAACATGCACGCACGCACACGCACATACACACACATAGAGTCACGCACATGCACACACACACACACACACACATACATACATAGTCACACACAGGCACGCACATGCACACACACACGCCCACACCCACACACGCCCAACGGTCACCAATAAGCAATCCTGTGGAGAGAAAGTTTAACGCACGGCCTGGTAAGTACAGGCACATTCTACATTCTGTTGCCGTCTGCAACACAACTGTCTATTTGGGAAAGGGGCTGCAGAGGTAGAGAAGGGTGTGAGCCTATGAGCTCCGTATGGGGAGGGGTAGAGACCAGTGTGATGATGCTGGAGGTGCAGGACGGGGTCATTCACGTGCTTGTTTGTGTGCCGTGCTGCATGGCCTCACCCAAGGCCAACGGCGCCCTTCCTCACAGAGCGAACACGCACGCGGCTCCGTTGTGTCACGACGCAACACTATAGGCAAACGCAGCCGAGCATTCTGGGCACAAATTGAGGTGATGGTCCGGTGTCATCGCGTCCCGTTAACACCGTGAGCTGAGGGAGAAGACACTGGGTGTGCTTCTCCCATGTTCCCAGGCTTCTGCCAAGATGTGACATCACGTTTCGTTTCCGTCCACTCAGGAACGCGAGGGCTGGGAGGGTGAGGGAGATGAGTGGGGAGGCGGGGGGGAGAGGGGGGAGAGAGGAGAAGCTCATTTTCATGTCCGTCATCTCCTGCTCCCGCCGTCGCCTCGTTCTCCTATTCCCGGGGTGAAAGTGAAAAGTAGATGTGTTGTCAGGGTAAAACTAATAATGGAAAGACGGGAGGGGGACCGGGGGGGGCACAGACTGATCCCAATTGCCCTGCTTTCAGCCCCTGCCACCCCCACATTCCCCCGCACTAAAGGGTCCACTGACAGATGGAGCGGGGCGCAGGGGGACAAAGTGCTGACTTGGCATAAAAAGGCCCACCAGACAGCCTTGGCTCGGCAATGGGGTTCTCTCAAAATGGGGTTTCTGCTGCGGGACACTTGCATCCCTGGAAACGGCATGAAAGGTGTGAAGTCCATTTTATTTATAAGAACATTTAAAGGAACACACCGACTCCCTCAGAAGCTCCGCCCCACACATTGAAACGCATTGCGGAGCCAAGCAGCATGGTTGCTGTGAGCGATGTTCTCCACTTTGTTTATGTTTCTATTTATGTAGCCAGGGCCGTGTAGAATTACCAGACTATAATACAATCGCCGAGTGCACCTTTAAGTAATGTGGATATACTGTACATGCGGTAAACTGACATTTATTTTGTGGTCACACATTTATTTTGTGATTGCATTGCTCATGAATTTATGATGATATTTCTTGGCCTTGGAAATCACTCCCCTCACTTTCCCTATGCTTTTTACGTGCCCGCTGATTAGAGTCTCTTATCAGTTTTGGGGTGCATTCAAGCCACATTCCAAGGCTTCTCTATGTTTTACAGCGTAGCTGGGACCGATGCCAGTAGGCACTAAGACCAGCGAAGGGCACGGCCTCGCTTGTCTACCATGTTTATTGGGTCCATTCATGAGGACCCCGGATGGCTACAATGCACTGCGGTTACAGTATCACTTCATGGAGACATTTTAGTCAGATAATCTTCACCTCTCAGCGGTGGGAGCGATAGCTCAACAGATCTATCAGCAGAAAGGAGCAAAAATTGAAGGTCATTATAATGTCATCAAAAGTTTTTACTGACCCCAGAGTCTCAGAGATTGTATATTGTTCTCCTGAGGGTAGATATGGTACATGAAAGGGGAAAAGGGAGACAAAGAAAGACATGTTGAAGGACAGGAGCTGAAAGCGATTTGGAAGTAGCAACAGTGTGTTATGGTAGCATATTTTAGCACGGCTGTGTCGCCTTAAAGCCTGTAATGTCGTACGCTGCCTGTTAGATTGATACCATAGAATATGTAGTAGAGATTATCTCAAGACGTGAGCACAAACTGCTCTGCCACATTCCCAGCAGGGACTGACTGGAAATTGCTATCTATTCCCATAAGGAGCATAGATAACAAAATACATTTTGTGATGTATTCCTTAAATATAATCCCGGCAGCCATAGAATGCCCTCGTCTGTTTCGGGGGCCTTTCCCACTTGGGGCCTGACAGCGAATCACATCTCCTGGCTGAAACAAGGAAGCATGAGCGCTCCAATACCTTATAAGTATAAATATTGAATGAAAAACAGGAGAAAGGAGGAAAAATTATGGACAATTGAAGGTTCGTATTGTGCATGAAAGAAAAAAAAAACTCCACCCTCAAAATGACATGCTGCTATTGGCTGTTGACGTGTACCAATCGTGACAATCATAAAGGGCTGCGGTAGCACACCCGTGTTGCAATGAGAGCCGTCTCGCCCCGCGCGCAGCGTTAGCAAAGCAGGAGAGACAGATGCCCCGCTACGGCTTCTCCCGAGCACAATGAGCCTCATCAGCTATTAGTAATTGACCATTAATGAAGTCCCAATGACGACCCACTGAGGAATAACAACAAGGGCCCTGGGGGAGCGGCGGTGGCGAAGTAGAAGGGCCTCATAGCATTAACATACTCCCAAGGCTACAAGAGGCTTTTAAATGGCCAATCAATAAAGAGCATTAGTTCACCGTGCCCTCCCAGGGACCCTGGAGGTGTCATGTGATGAGAGGCTAAGCTAAACAGGGGAAATACACCAATGAAGAGTCCTTGGGACATTAAGGGAAACACTACGAGATGGTTTCCATTTAGTTGCTGTATTTTAATTCAAATCCAAAGCTGTGCTAAAGAAAGACTGTAATGGCGTATATTTACCCAAAGCCCATGTTGTCCACTTTCCCAGGGCCAAAATGCTATGCATTGTACAACATCAGCATTTTAACCGATACCGTAAAACCAGGACACCGGCATCACAAATATCGTGTGACATTTACTGTACGTATCCCATTAGATAGCGCTGAACAAAGGTAAGGCCACACTGCAGCAAGCCGTTTTATTCTTAATTTTCTCATTTGTGTTATATGGCACTATGAAATGGATGTCATTACATAGACTAGCACTACCACACAAATACCACAGCGCTGTGTCCTTGAAGGTGGCATAATAAATGGTTCATCACTGGCTACCACATGGCAGGGCAAATTTATGGCCACTGATCTCTCCCATCATCACGGCAAAGCACTCACTAAAATTTCATTGTAACTTTGGTGGAAATAAATAAAATTGCCCCCTGACCTTGACGAATACCCCCCATCCCCCCCTTATCCCGTATCCCATATCCCGTCTCGGCAACGATGATAGACCCCCTGCTTCCATCAACCCCCCTGCCCCGCTTCACACGCCATCCATCCATCTCTCTCTCTTTCATACAGTGGCTGGCGATGGTGGGCTAAAGATAGGCATCCCAAGTTGATGCCTTCGACACGACCACAAGATCCCTTAACCCACCAGACGCACGTAGCCTCTCACGGTCTCCTGGGCGTCTTCTGAGACCTGTAGCCCCATGTGCATGAACAGACACAAGCAAAGACATACGAAAGGAGAGGGAGAGAGAGAGGGAGAGAGAGAGAGAGAAAAAGAGAGAGAGAAACGGTGTGTGTGTGTGTGTGTGAGGGGGTGGCGGGGCTGGTTGGGTCAGAAATGACAGGAGGGGAATATGCATCGAGCCTCTGTTTAAATCAAGACAAAATACAGTTATTGAAAATAACGGAAGGAACAGACCCCTGGACGTTATGGAATGGACACCTAATGGAAACACATTGCTGTGGGCCCAAGTGTTTTCAGCAGTCTGCCTGCGCACAGTGACATTCCCGCCTGATAATCTGGCATGCCATCAAATTAGAACAGCAAACACCCAAGTGACAGAGATGCATGTTCCTGTTCCATTGAGCCACTACAACTGTCTAAGCGCAACAAAAGCTCAACTCAAATATACAGTGCTACCTAAAGAGAGGCAAATATGTTAAATAAAATCAGATTTTTGTATAAGTTGTCTACCCTCGACTAGCCACAACACTAATATCATTAGATGTCAATATTCTAATATTAGGTGGGGGGGCAGGCAAGCACATAAAGGGCATTAAATCTGCGCCGTTTTGACAGAATTAGATGATAAAAACGGTGGATCACTTATCACTTATAAATGAACAGTATGCTATTATGTCTTCCTGCAGAAATTGGTTGTTAGTCACAAAACTATTAAGCAACTCCACAACTCCACTTTAGAGAGACGTAGTGGGGGAGTGCAGACGGGCATAATAGCTTTAATCTGCCTGTTGTTTGTCTCATGGGCATTAAACACCATCTTGATATGAGCAAGACCACGGTGCACGCAGGGAGGGGGTCCTCATAATATTTAATAGGTCATCAAAGGGAATGGGGGAGTACACTGCTGACATTTGCCAGGATAGTTAGGAAAAACCCCAGGAGTCGTCATACCGTATGACTCATTACCAGAATACAGTCAACTTGGTTGAGACAGATCCAGACACAATGGCGTGTGATTTGTACACAATTTTTGGAATTTGCACTGATCACTTAAATAATAATAATACAAATAAGCAACCTGCTTTCATGTAGGTTTTTCAGAGAACAAACCCTTGAGCAGCTCGAAGATTTCTCAACTATTGCAACTATGCTGGTTCTCTCTTTAATGCGCTGTAAAAAGCATGACTTCACCGTTCTGTTTGTCTTACAGACAGGTATGGTGGTAGTACAGGACAGTGCCTGCAGTTCTAACCATTTTAGGCTACACAGCAGGTGTTTAGAGAGGAACATAGGACCATGTCGGTACCGTAAACACTCTAAACATCATTTCACTTTAGTAGGATGTAGTCAGCACAGCCGCAGCACATCTTACTGTGCATTCACTTTTCTGTCATGCCGGTAAGACGGCAAGCACCTACAGTACGAGCGACGTTGACTTAGATGACTTTATGGCATTTGAAGCAGAAATGTTACGCTGGCTGATACAAATTCAGTTCTCTGTTTGCCATTGTGTCTGTTTGCGTCAAGATATTCACACACATGTAATCTTAAATATTAATGCTATGTGTACATACAGTACCATCATCTTCATCATCATCTTCATTATCATAATCATCATGTTCTGGCCACAGAGCTTGCTCCCAAATGAGAAATTAAAATGCTTAAAAGCCAGAATGCCTCGTAGGAAGACAAAGCTAGAAGTATTCAGCTGTCAAATTCCAGGCCCCTCAAACTTTGGACAACCCCCTTGGCCCCCATCAAAACAGCACTGGCAGCTATTCCATGCCCCTCACACATTGATTCCCCTCCCGAGGGCCCAAACCAATTTCTCTTGTTTTCAGAAGGCCCCCCCTGCATGGACCTGCAGTGGCAAAGACATTCACCCATCCGCCCAAGATGACTATGACTGATATAGCAACCAAACGATCAATTTGTACCTCACTCGCCTTCTCGCCTTCTCTCCCGCTCGATTCTATTTTTCTTGCTCACCCTCACTGTTTCATTCATTCTCTCTGTATGGTTCTCTATTGCTCTGTGTCTCTCTCTCTCTCTCTCTCTCTCTCTCTCTCTCTCTCTCTCTCTCTCTCTCTCTCTCTCTCTCTCATATGTTGTTTGAGTGCTATCTGTATTTCTCTCTGTTTTGTCTTCCAGGTTGTTTTTTCTACAGTTCACTTTCTCACTATTTTGTTGATGTGTGGAATATGATGAAAGAGTGAGCAAGCAGACAGCTTTGACACCATGGCCGGTCAGAGATACAATACATTAGGAATTTGACCTTGGAGAACAACTCATTTATTCGGTCATCTTTCACCATTCTTGACACATATGACTTTTCATTGAAGAAAAAGCCTAGAGCTCATTCATCCATATTTCATAACTAAGACATTTGATGTTGGACAGGCCAGCTACTTCTTTGGCACGCTGACCAGTTAGACTACTGTATATCCCACATAAAATATCAACACAGCACTGCCAACCCTAAAGTGTCACTTTTTATATTATCTAAGCAGCACGTTTGTAGTCATAATTTTATAATAAATCAATCGTATGTTGAGGGTTCAAGGAGATTTTATCTGTTTGGTCTATGATACTTCATTCATTAAACTAAGCATAATGTTTACAAACAATCTGTTAATCCATCCATCCTTTTATTGCAGGGAGCAGACTGTGCGGTCGAGAACGCTCATGGAAAAACTAAACATTTATCAACGTGCATTGACAAAGGAGGGGTTATGCATTTGGGTACATTTGCATATATTTTTTGTGTCTCCAATGACTGAATGTCTGATTGTGCTGTGCGTTTATACAGCGTCGTCACAATGAATAAGATACTGATTTCATCGCATGCCTTGGTATGTGAAAATGAAATGGCGTTCCCATGTGGTAGCGTTGTGTGGACTCATTGGTTTGGTGTGTGTTTGGTCGCGGGGGTGGTTTCGGTCCCTTTCCTTGCTATTCAGAGACAATTTGTAAGGCCGGCTGTTAAAGCCAGGCTGAAGTCTGCAGAACAGCTGGAGCCCCTCCATGATTGATAAACGTGGCAGCGAGAACTTCATCTCCCCCTGAATGAAGACAAAGGCCCCACAATGCTCCGCCAGTGTGGTACGCCGGCCTATCGTTAAGTGCGGAGCGCAGACATGCCTTGGTCCTCAGCTGGGGGAGTCGAGGTGCCAAGAGGGAGGTCAAGACCCAAGCTAATTACCATTTTATGACAAAACGCTCCTTTTGTCGTCATTATATAATTGATTTACCTTTCAGGGGGGAGATTATTATGAAGTGGTTTTACAAAAGGGTATTAAAGGGGGTTCAAGAGCGATGTTCAGAGATGCTAGTTCTACAAGGACGGATGTGTTGAATAAAAATATCAGTAGATTCAGAGCGTTTTAATAAAGCAGGAAAGACACTAACATGCACACTAGTATGCATAAAAAGAGCATTAAAGAAAATAAGGCTTGTGTCATAGTGTTAAAATTACTTCATCAGTCACGCAACATCAATATGGTGTGTAAAAATTGCCTAATAAATATATATATAAAACAAGATGGAGAAATATTAAAAATCATTACAGGGGACTCACTGATCCAAAAATTGGACCAATATTATGAGCAGCTATGAGCATCAAGCATGACAATCCTCTTCAATTATAAGTGATTACATACACATCACGATGCTGAATTGACCATGGAACCTTTCACTACATTTATCAGGAATCGGCATGACAAAGACATGTTTGGTCGGTCTGCTGCTTTGGTGTCGTGAACTTTTGTTTAGTTTGTGACCCATGCAGAGCCAGGTCATTGAGTCGGTTTATAGACAGCTTTATCAAGGTGATTGTCTGAAGAAGCTAGGTTTGCAGTTTTAGCCTGTAATTAAATTACAGGTAATGCCTGTAATTGACATTTTCATTGATTGCAGGAAATTCCTGTAATAAACATGTATGATTAATTCAGGCAAGGTGGGATTTGTCTAAGTTAAATTGTTACATTTTCAGTTGTGAAAAAAAGAGGTGAAGTTAAATAACAAATGCCTCTATTTTTCCTATGAGCAATTCATAGTTGTTTTAGAAGAGACTTATTCATATACAGTACAATATACAGTAGTTGCTCACTTGTTTTGATTTAGTATATATCCCAGCAATTTCAAACACACCCTTCCCTGTGAAAACAAATGATGTTTTTCAAAAAAGCTCTTAACTTTCTTTGATTGAGAGGAATTTAGACTGTGTACACCCATCCTTGACCTATTTAATGGCTGGGTTCTGTTGAGGACCCACAAATTGAAAAGTTTTCAGTCACTAAGTGAAATGTATGGGTCTGCCTCCAGCCCAGAAAAATTGGGAATTGTTCTGTTTTAATTCCAAACCCAATTCCAGACATCCTCACCGCTGAGACAAAGTGAATGTAAGGCCCATCCATTGCACTGCACGAGTAGATTTCATCTGCCAACACAAGCGATGAATGAGTGAATATTGATGAACACAAAAAAATGCACTGGGGCCATTTCTCCATTATTGTTGGTGTTGAGGTGTTGAAGATAGGAGAGCAGTAAGAGGAGGCGTTGCCATGGATCCCCTGGGAAGTCAGGCAACCCTCTTCATATTCAGAACATTCCCTATAAAGTTCAGAAAGAGATATCAATCTCACTTTGTGGTGCTGGGCCTCCATTTGTTTGTAAGAGATGCACGGAGCAGCTTATTTAACTGTGCCAATTCTTCAAACCCCACTTACAGTCGATGTTCACAGTCGAACGTTCATGTTCACATGCACACACACGCACGTGCACACGCACGCACACACATGCACATGCACACACACAATACAACTATGAATAAATGGGAAGCTTGTTTAATGCCATTTGCATCAGAGTGGGGCGCTTGGCCACACTGTTCTCACTAAACTGTAAAGTCAGAGCCCTTATTTGAAATGCTGGGCTGATAATTGAGATCAGAGGTAAAGGAGCAATTTGAGGGAAACACGTGTTAGATTGCCACAGTGGAACATTACACTGGTGCTCTGCGTGTAGATGCAAGGTTCTTAGCCACTGTCAGTATAGCAGGCAGGGCCAATAATGATTCTATGAAGTGAAATAATTACATGCATCTCCACAAACACAGCCTCACTTCAGTGCGCACCTCACTCTCTCTCTCTCTCTCTCTCTCTCTCTCTCTCTCTCTCTCTCTCTCTGCCATGCTAGTTGTGTGCTTGATGCAGCTCCATCTAGCCTAATACAACCCTCACTGTACCACTATTTGTAAATCTACCTATATGTCATTACTTATTTATTTTAGTGTCTGTTTTTCTGTTTCCAATGTTTCTTCTTCTTCATGCCTCCGTATTGCATGTCTACATGAGCATGCTGTAGCCTCTCCTCCCCTCTTCAGATAGCAGTGTCAGGCAGCCATGCCTGCCTGGCCCTGGTTTGGCTTTAGCAAGCCAATGGGCCGTGCAGGCCTTTTCCCCCCTCCCCACAGCGCGCTTCTAAGTGAAGTCTGTGCCCTCCCTTGCATGCATCCAGTTGGGCCTGCTTTACCCACACTATTGATTGCAGGTGATGTTCTGGACGGAGTCCAGCTGACCCGGTAGGGGAGCTAGATACATCATTGTCCACAATGAACCTCCGGAGACCTGGACAGAACCAGCAGCATGTGAGTCGAGCAGTTTGACGCTCTCCAACAACTACATCTGTCCACAAACACTTTGGACATAGACTGATAGGCTACTTACCGCCGGCGTGGTCATGGCTTTTACAGCTAAACAGGTGATGGACATTGTATAGAGATATCTTGATGCTTCAGGCGTATTTGCACCCACACACACACACACACACACACACACACACACACACCTTTAGGGAACACCTTTCTCGGCGTCCTTCTATGTGTATACATCTGGCTGCTGCTAATGAGAAATCTTAATGTGGAATCATGTTAACATTGAGCCTAATGTGCGCGCCATGCATCTTTGTCTCCCTGCACACCTGATAGCAATTGATGGATACCCAGTGAGACTGCTCCTGCCAAACGGAGTCATTTTGGCGGCTTGGCGACACATCATCGAGGCTAGGGAAGGATGGAGTAGGGGGGTGGTGTGTGTGTGTGTGTGTGTGTGTGTGTGTGTGTGTGTGTGTGTGTGTGTGTGTGTGTGTGTGTGTGTGGAGGAAGGGGGGTGGGACGCCTTAAATTAATTAACATCGGACCTCTTGTAGCTGCTCACTGTAAACAAACATTTTAATATGCCGTAATTAATTAAATGTGCCAAGCTCCTCGGCTCCTCTCATAGATCTTCCTTCACTCTCACTTTCTCCGTCTCGTTAAAGAGTGTATTATGCTCTGCATGAGACGCCAGATAAATTCACAACTTTGTCTGCCGGCATCCATCTGAGCCACGGGCTCTAGCAGCCACACTTCGATGTGGCATATTGGACGAAGCGATGGTGAAACCCCTTGTCGTGAGCATACAGTGTAATCGGCCACATCTAGGATTTGCATTAATAGATACGGAACGCTTGTTAATGCTCATGAGGCATGCCGTGGTGGTCCCGGTAGCCAGCACACCTCCCCCATGGTCCTTGCTGTGCTTGGAACATGGGATTATGGGATGTTGGGCTATTGCCTAATGAGAAATACTGGTTGTTGGGACACATAATTACTATTACTATTATTCTTCTTCTAAAAATAAAATGTCATTTATTTACTGGGTAGGAAAATCATAAGATTGCAAAAGCCTCATTAAATATTTTTTTTGTAATTTTTTTTAATCAAGATAGATTGATTCAAACACTTCAATAAATCTCCTAAATTATCTCCAGTTGATAGTTTTGCATCCATCAGATGTAAATAAATAAACATTACAAGAGCATATGAAAATTCACATGAGCACGGAACGTAGGGGGGCTCAAGGGGCATCGGTGCACAGGTAAGCTGCTTTTGGAGGGTTCATGTAAATCCTGAAGTCCAAAAGTCAATTACTGGGGCATCTCAAGCGTGTGTTACTGAAAGACTCTGATGTTTTATTGAAGAGAGGCTTTAATTCATCAGCCTTCTCAGCTCCCTTTCATGCAGCCTGGAGACGGAGAGCAAGGCACCTCCTTCAGATGGCCAGTGTCATATAACACACACACACACACACAAAGACAGATATAGGGGAAGGAAAGGAGATGGGGAGAGAAAGAGAGTGTGTGTGAGAGAGAGAGAGAGCACACTAATGCCCAAAAACAACTCTCAGGTGGTCTTCTTCGCTCCACTGACCAGACCATTACCCCCTACACACACACACACACACACACACACACACGTGCATATGCACACGTGCACACACACACACACACACACACGCGCGCACACAGTCAAACACAGACCCCACAGACTAAAGAAATTCTAACTCAGCCCCAATGTCACGTGGCTCATAGCCAAATCTTTACTGTATCAAATATTCCTTTTATGAATGCAAAATATATACTTTTATTGTTAAAGCCTGTAGCTTGAGCTCTTACGTACTCTGGATTAGTGGGACTGCCGTAATTCATATTATTTACATGCACAGTCCTGATCAGCACGTCTCCCACAAGACCAACTACACTTGCCTGAAATGGACAAGGAAAAACAGCCAGTGAGGAGAAAGAGATGTGAAGGAGAAAGTTGTGATGTTGATAAAGAGTTCTGTCTCTGTCTCAGCACTGGGCAGTTCCAAGCCAGTATCCAACAGAATGAACTTGTTACCGCCCAGCAGGCTTGATAAAACAGCCATTCATTACAATAACTAAAGAAACAGTGTTCCCAGCCACAGTGGCTTTAGCAGAAAGAGGTCCCGTGAATTCTTGTGATCACACAACGTCAGATCATGTAGAAATGTTAAGGTGTACTTCCTATGTTAGTTACATCCAGATAGGAACATTACAGGCAGGGTGCGAGACGCTCAGATGATCTACAGTCCCACACTGCAGTGAAACCGCACAGTGACACCTCCACAGACTCACCATACGGCCAAACAGCACACTGCATCTCCACAAATGGTGAAGGAACGCAATCCAACACTTCTCCTCCTTACCGTCCTCCCCCCCCCCTCTCTCTCTCTCTCTAACTCTGCCATCCCCCTCTCTTTCCCATCTGTCAAGACAATAGATTTTAATCTTTAATCCATGAGCAGCCGTTGAACACCCGTGAATTACAAATTACAGATGTTTTACTGTGTTGGGGGGGGGGGGGGGGGGGGGGGGGGGGGGGGGGGGGGGGGGGGGGGGGGGGGGGGGGGGGGGGGGGGGG
>JAODTR010000007.1:2629613-2646875 GCA_025399935.1 Amblyopsis rosae | reverse complement strand
GTGAGAGTGTGTGAGAGAGAGAGAGAGAGAGAGAGAGAGAGAGAGCGAGAGAGAGAGAGAGAGAGAGAGAGAGAGAGCGCTTACAACATAGGTTCAGGGCAGCAGCCTGTTAATGTATTAGTGTATATCCTTTAATTCAAAGGTACTACTGTAGAAATATTACAAATTAACAAATGAATGGAACTGAACACCTGCACACGCGTGTGCTGGTATGTGTGTGTGTGTGTGTGTGTTTCTGTATGTGTTGTTTGTCTACTCTACCTGATATGTAACATATTTTAGTAGTATTGTAATAGTATAAGTCCCTGTAATTAATTTCGCTGTTAATTTTAACTGTAGGCATGCAAACAATTGCAAATGTACACTCACAGCCAATTAAACTTTTTTAGGGTTGAATAGTAAACTTTTAATAATACAATTGTGCTGTATTTGGTCTTGGATCAGGAAATATGTAAATTGTTTTTACTGACCAAAATCAAAAACGGTCAACTCAAAACAATATATTATGTACGAGATTTTATTATGTGAGAATATGGATTACAATCTTTCTTGTAATGCATACATTGTGCAGCTACAGAGTAAGCTGACATTTGAAAGAAGAATGGATACCGAAATGTATTTCATTTGAATAACTTGTATAAAAACTGTTCCCAAATATCTATTACTGGTTCTTGGTCCAGTGGCAATTACATTGCCATTTTAGGACCTGCAGCACAGTAAAGAGTGTTTTAACACAAAATGTTTGTTAAATAGCCGAGAAAGAAGCTATAATATTTTATTGTTTAATTTTATAGCTTTACCACGCTCTGTCGTTCTTGTGACTATTGTAATATTGCATTTTTACTGGTTATTCATCTGTTAATGTTCCAGTTGCTAAGTTTTATACTCCCCTTTACTTTTTCATATCCTCTCACATTGTTAAACACACATAGAAAGTTTCCAGTGTGCAATTGGCCAGTGATTTCACTCAACATACGAAGAATTGTATTTAATTTGAATATAGCCAATTCTTGCTGTTTAACCCATATGTTATGCAAGGCATTTTGTTGTCAATCAATCAATCAATCAATCAATCAATCAATCAATCATTAGTTATGATTGTACATCTTAAGGTTTTCCCACATTGTGTTAATAGGGAGAGATTAAAATACTCGATTGATAAAAATCTGTATAAATAGCGTTTGTTAATGCATTTATAATATTAGAACTGAAATATTTGTCTTAAGGTAGGCTACACAAAATGTGTATCCCATAAAGATAGGAAGCTCCGACTTGGCCTATAGAGAGCCACAGTTTGTTTGGGTTTCTTTCTATCATTTTTGGCGTACAGTGCATAGCCTAACAAAAATTATAATATAGTCTACACTTTAAATTAAATAATTAGACCTAATTAGGAACGAAAAAAGCAAAAACGTAGGCTATCCATCAGTGGCTTGGATGGGAATTGGCAGGTTCCATCTTTTAGCATAATTATATCCAAGCCAAAACTCCTGTGTGTAAAGCTAACCGATGAGCAACCTTTACGTAACATCGCGGCAACGTTAAAGATTAGATTTGTATTTCTCCTTTATCAATTGCTAGTTCATTGGAGCACGGTTGCTTCCTTTTTTGTTGTCGTCTAAACCGTTTAGTTTTGGATGATCGGTCAAAGATTCTGACAACCAGCGGGGAGAAGCGCGACGCCCAGCCGGGGAGGGAGTGCAGGAGGCCGGACAGATCTACTGGGCTGCATCGACGAGACGGACCATTAGACAAGGGAAAGCCATGCCTCACAGCGCTGGTCGATCAGGTAAGGATTTCTGCTGCTCCTAACTTGCTCCCTACATGCCCCCACCGCCTCATACAAATACTGTAGTGTCAATGTTTGTTTGGTGCTGAGTTGGTGGCGTGGGTCTTCAACTGTGCGGGGTCCACCATGCATGTGCGTATTTTATTTTAAACGTGATATTACGCTACATACATGATAAATAAACTATATGGAATGGTATAGGCCTATAGTTATTTTAAGTGAAATGCTCATATTAAGGCCTATTATGTGTAATATTCATGTAGTTTATTATTTTATTAAATATGTTTTATAAAATACAGTAACCTAAATGTATCATATGTATTAAAATGTATTAAAATCCTGCTTTCTACTATTTTGATTGATGAGCCGTTTTTGTGTGATTATTGCAACTTGAGTTTAAACATTTCTTTATTGTTGATATTTTTGTTGCTGTTATTTTTGTTGTTGTTATTGCTATAAACTAGATATTCATGTTCCTGTGATGCTTATTGGTCTATTAGCATCACATTCTAGCTTTAATTGAAAACATAGATCACTTTCTACTTCACCTCTCGATTTTGGGTTTGGATGGAAAGATCAATGAAAAACAGTTGTAATGATCTAATTAATTATGGCAAAATTAAAAGCAAGTATAAAATCAATCTCTAATGGTGTCGGGATAGAGTCAAATTGATATCCATCTGGTCCCGTTATAAAGCACATGAATAAGCAATTTAAGAACGCAGCTGATATCCTGCAGTTTGGCATAGCCTACCCGTATGGCTTTTGGTGTCAGGAGACAGATCATACTGGAATATTGTAAATGACTCCCTGGTATCATTCTGATTCGTTGACAAATGGAACAAATATGCTTAACATAGATTTACTAATCTATTTTAACAATAATCATTTACAGATTTTGGTAAGTGTTGTGGCCTATAATTTTGAAATGTAATAATTATTTAAGAATTGTAAACAAAACTGTTAACTGACATATTCCTTGCTGTTACTGAGACTGATTGGAACTTATTGTCATTTGGCTAACATATGTCGATAATTTAGACATGAGTTGTGAGCCTAAATACGCTATTCAAAATGTTATGATTTAAAAAACACAATAAAACAATATATTTGTATTAAACCAAGTGTTACATGGGCTAAACAGATGTATTTAGTCTACACCAACCAACAAAATCGATTTCAGACCTAAATGCATTTGAAAAAAAAAGTTGAAGGAGTGGATTTCGTTTAATTATTCTCAATTTCTGTACTCTCTCCATTTCTCTCTCGTTATCTCCTTGCATTCTTCAAAAACAGGTATTGTCCATAACTTTCTACATATTTGCTTGCTTTTCACCTTTTTATTTTGACATTTAGCTGTATTTATTTTGTTATTCGAAACAAATTGGAAACATTTTCACCATCGTTGTCCTGGTGAACGAATCATGGGTATGATAGCATATAGCATGCAGGCCATGCAGTTACCGTACCAAGGCACATCGTATAGGAAACATTTAATCTAAAACACAAGTTGTATTAGGTCCTTTGTGTGTCAGATTTTGAATGGGGTGAAGGCAAGACTAACGGTTTCTTAATTATCACGCCATTTGTTTTGCTATACTTTGATATGGGGACGTCGACATGGCGGTGCAAAGGGTACGGGGGCAAATCGGGGTGTTGTGGGGAAATAGCAGCAGCTTTAGGGCAAAAGTGCAGTGACGTGTGAAATTACAGCCTATGGTGCTACATATTGTACCAGAAGCTCCTTCCAAAAAAAAAAAAGAAACAGAAACAAAAAGAAGAATCGTCCTCAAACTTGTCCAGAGGGCAGAACGCAACACGGCCTCATATTCTATTTGCTCTCAACTCCAACATAGAGCTTCTTAGCAGTCTAAATAACACATCTGTTAAATATGATCATTATTAGTTTAGATGAATATTATATTTAACCAGAATAATAACAATAATCTGTATAATAATAATAATAATAATAATAATAACATGAATAGCATGTATAATAATAATAATAATTGTATTGTTATTATTATTATCATCATCATGTAACAAAACGTTTACCAAAACTTCTGCTAAAAAATATTATTAATATTATTTTTAAATTATATTATTATTATTAGTAGTAGTAGTAGTAGTAGTAGTAGTATTATTGTTATTATTGTTATTATTTTTACTACTAATACTACTATTACTACTACTACTACTACTAATAATAATAATAATAATAATAATAATAATAATAATAATAATAATAATAATGTAGACTATTGATAATGTATTATTATAGTCACCTAAATAATTTGGTATCTAAAGTAAAGTAAAATAATGTAAAGACAAATAATGTATTATAAATATGTTTTGATGTTCCTTAGTGATTCATTAATAAACTATTATAATTACATTCAATAATATCTTTCTAAATACGTTTAGCTTTTATTATGATTCTAAAAATACTAATCGAGCTACATAACTTTAAATCATGTAAATTCTGCAAATAAATGAGGATGAGTCATTGGGATAGTGTCTTAGGTTGCTCGAATTGCCTCCATATTGTCAAAGAATGAAACGTTTGTAAGACTAAGTTTGATATTTCATCAATTCTGCATTTTACCTAATTGAGTTATCTTAAGAAAGATTAACAGTGCATTGTTCAACTACAGTGGGTTAACGCTCAACTTTGACCCAACCCACTTCTGATCAACATTAGCCTAACCTATAGTTTGAATGAGTCTGGTGAGCATTATAACCTACGAGCGCCATCTACAGATTTGAGGCAATAACAACCATTTTATAGCTGCGGGAGCGCCTCATGCTTAAATCTTCAAGCTCACCTTGCTGGCATATAAGAAATACTGCAGTCTACCTATAAATATGTTGGTCAGATAACCCAAGCTATAAAGAACCCTAAAACTAAATGACCAATTTTAGTGACTTGCTTTCGTTCTCACATAAAGGGCTGAGCCAAGGCCTAACAATTATTGAACAGACATAAAATCACAATCAACGTTAATAAGCCAACTATTTACATAACATTCAGGAACATATAGGCTACTGTATTCTTACTCTTATTGTAAAGAAAAATGATTTTAGTTATTTTCTTTACACGTTAATACGTGATAAACTTTTACATAGATGTAGCCTATAACAGACAAAATAGTTTAAACCAATAAAAACTGCTTAAAAAGGTATAGACGTAAAAGCTCTTCACCAAGCTTTCCGAAGCGTCTCGTACAGTCTGAGGAGGGTGCGTTTTGACTAAACAACACACGCGTTGACCAAAGAGCTTGACAGGGCTGTACTTCTTTCTTCCACCTGCCTTTAATTTCCTTGATTCCTCACCAAAAACTCTCATCATTTCCCATTTCGTCTCCCTCCCCTTCCGAACTGTCGGATACAGGGAGCTCCTCATTTGAGCTCCAGGTTTTTACGTGGGCGAATCACAAAGTGTTGGAATCCATTGCCTTTGTCTGACAAGTCATCCATCTCTACGCGAGGGATCTGTGGGGTGGAGGGAGAGAGAGAGTGTGTGTGTGTGTGTGTGTGGTGGTGGTGGTGGGAGAGGGGGGGTTACGTGGGACTGCAGCTTTTAGAAACAGACACAAGGAGAGGGGTTTCATTCTCACTCCAAAGCTTGGTTTAGGCACAGCCCATTTACGGGGAGAGGGGGACAGAGAGCTACTTTTGGCGTTTCCATGTTGCCCCTGTCATCTCCGCCTCTATCTGATTGAACTCGAGACCCGCCAGTCTTTGCCGAGAGGAATTTTCTGCCGCAGATTCGCGACTGGACCGTGGAAGACTGTGCTTATACGGCCCTTGTTTTCCCCATGATGTCGTTTAAAGACAAATAGAGTGAGCCGGTTTTAACGAACGGTGCTGCGTCCGGCGGTGCTCGGTACAAGCGTGGGTCATGCTTTTACACCTGACACCCCTTCTGCAGACTTACTGAATCAGCAGCGGTAAACAGCAGATCTCAGCATCTTTCAAGAAGTTGTTCTTCCTGGTACATCCTAAGGACACTTCCAAACGGACTGGTTTACACTATTGTCCATTTTTCTTTTTACAATTTAAGCTGAATCACTAAGGCGAAACGGCGACCTCAGTCGATTACCTTTCTTTCCTTTGCTATCCCATGGATATTCACTGCAAAACAGACCCCTTCTCAGCGATGCACCGTGAGTAGAGTCTTAGTTTCTTAGCGACGTAAAATACTGATCAACTGCTGAAAGCAGTCTGCGTTGACGACTTGTAATAATAATTGAATAAGAATTGAGATACATGTAGGCTATATGATGAACATTATTTGATGCTCACATGCAAATACGCTCATGTGACACTGAGCTATGTGTTATTAAATTATAGCGACAAGCACTATGGCATTAGTGTTTAAATATGTTCTGTTCGGTTTAATAGGCCTAGATACAATCAGATGTGTTCAATAAGTTTCGAATTGGTGCTCATATTAACAATTAGCTACAGCTAAATAATTATATTAATGTATCTTACTAACGGTATGTGTCGTTAATAAATATATAAGGTATTATTATTGTTATTATATTATTATTAATAATATATATTTTTGAAATATTAATACTATATAGGGTAGCAGCCTATAATAGCAGCATACTGTACAGTATAATAGCAGACTGATGGTATAGTGTCTGAATGATTAAGATGTGTATTTATTGATTTGAAGGTTAATTAAAGTGACCTGGGGCAAGCACCTAATACAGTTGGCGTTACATGTTAGAAGAAAAGAAAAGTGTAAACCTTTTATTTGAATACAAAGCGGTTTTGCATTTCAGATGAAACTATACAGTCGTCTGTGCTCGAGAGAGAATGTCTGTTTGTAAATTGTTGTAAATGTGTGTATTGTCTAGACCCTATATATAAAATAATTATGGGAACATTTTTCACAAAATAATATAATTGTGCATGGCTTTATTCTTAGCGATATGTATGAATTAGAGCCGGACTCATTGTAAATTATTTAGACATGTTCACTCTGACTCTCCGTAGCCTATTTGTAATATGAGTTATCAAAGAGCTTTTTTAATTATTTACAATAATTGTGCAAAGAAAATTAAACAGGTTGAAACATTATATCTGCGACATGTGTTAGGCTGCATTGGAAGAGCTGCTCTTGGAAAATATTTCCTAACTAGGGCAATTCCCTTTACATGCAAAAAGTATGTTTAATTCTAAAGACTATCTTTCTTAAATATAAATGCTTGATGTATTGAATTGTGCTTTAAAAACAATCCAGTGTATTCAACTAAACTATAGGCTAAATAAACGACCTGCTGAAATACTGTAGGATAAGATGCAAACATAACCCGTATTTACATGCGTAATAACATCATCTTGATTATATGTTTATCCTACTATAAGGTCAAAATAGATTTTTATAAAATTTGTTGGCATACCTTGTTTATTTATTTCTAAAGTATTATTATTATTATTATTATTATTATTATTAAATTTTTTTGTATTCTTCTTCTTCTTCTTCTGTTTATTCTTCTTTTTTTATATAGGCCTGCCTTCAACAGTCGTAGCCTCTCTGCTGTCTTCTGTATGTATGTAATGTTACGTTTCCCTGTGTGTGCTGTTGTATCCCATGTAGGGCATGGCGGTGTGAACCAGCTAGGCGGGGTGTTTGTGAACGGCAGACCCCTACCTGATGTCGTGAGACAGAGAATTGTGGAGCTAGCTCACCAAGGGGTCAGGCCGTGTGACATCTCTCGACAACTACGGGTCAGTCACGGCTGCGTCAGCAAAATTCTCGGCAGGTAAGGGATAAAGAATATCCAGAGCCCTGTCAAACATATATCTTATGGTATATGCGCACTGCAGCTCTATTTTAGTCCCAGTCATCGGTTATATATATATATCAAGTCATTCTGCTTGAATACAGGAATTCTGTGTCCAAGAATTTATATCGATCACAGTCAGCGTCCGCCATAGGCTGTCCAAAACCTGAGAAATTATAGCACCTCATTTTTGCTTATGATGTTAAGTTCCTTCTTCTATTTTAGCATTACGAATATAAAGATATAATGTCTTGAATATTTTTTTTCAGCTATCAGAAGGGATTTCAGAGGTATTTTATTTCATACACGTAGAATGTTTGTCACCATTTACTAATAGCAATTAGGCCATGGTGGCATGTCGTGCATGCAACTAAGCTTATGAGGACTATAAATAAGGTCAAAACTGTGTTTTGTTTTGCTCTTCTCGATGTGTATCTTAGACTAGATTTTTACATTCATTGTTTCGAAGAAAACTGTCTCTGTTCATCCTCCAACTGACACCTAACCAGGCCTACAGTCAATTCTAATAAACAAGCCTATAGGTTAAATCAATCCATCTTCATATTGGTAGATTATTCGACAATTCGTATATTTCTTGGGTAGCCTACATGCCTAAATATCGGCAGGGAATTTTGTTTCCCCGCAAAAGAATTCCAGCCATCTGTCTCTAATAAACTGAACAATTAAGAGGAAAAAATTACGTCTGTATGTCAGCATTCAAGACAATGTGCCTCCATCTGTGTCCTAAAACAGGTACTACGAAACTGGCAGTATTAAACCAGGAGTTATTGGTGGCTCCAAACCAAAGGTTGCAACCCCGAAAGTAGTGGATAAAATTGCAGAATATAAAAGACAGAATCCAACCATGTTTGCTTGGGAGATTCGGGACCGACTTCTGGCCGAAGGCGTCTGCGATAATGACACTGTGCCCAGCGTTTCATCCATCAACAGGTAGGTGGACCAAACAAACACTCTTGCATTCATGCTCCTGTTCACTATACATCAATACATTATCTGATAGAAAGTAAATAGAACGTAACGTGTCGAGTATTAGTCAATATAGTCATAGCATGTATAAAAAACTGTAACATAAAAAATAAACGAAATTTACCAATAAATATGTGAATTAGTTAATTGGGTAGGGCGTGAAATAAACAGAATATGACATCCTCACATACTCGCCTATATAGACCTACACGTCCACTTCTGTTCGGGGTGGTCTCAGGACAAGTGCAACCCAATCCCAGGAGCCATGCACGCTGAGCCCGGGAATTGAGGCTGAGGCCACGAAAATCACATCTGTCTCGATAAAAACCGATCAATACCTCGTAACCAGATCCGCGCGGCAGAGGGAAATAGCCAACAAAGTCGTTCAATATGCGGACCACACTGCGACAGTAGACAGAGGTGGCGGTGGCGAGTCTCTATATTGCCAAACAATAGCTGTGTTTTCAAATAGAGGGCCGCGTGGGGCGCGGTAAACAAACACTCAAAGGAATGTAGAACGACGCCTTCTATACTTGGAATGTGGAAGTTTACACATTTTACATGGTGGTCTAGATGTTCAATGTCATGCACCAAAATATATAGGCTATTTTTCTAGGATTTCTCTAGCCAATATTAATGCAAAAATAAAAATGAAATGTAGCTAAATACAACGTTTTATTATTATTATTATTATTATTATTATTATTATTATTATTATTATTATTTATTTATTGATTTATTGATTTAAAATGTTATTTAACATTTTGTAACGTAAATTCCAGAAAGCCTATAGCCGTTAAATATAATATATAAAATATCCTACCCCCACGTCTTTTACGTGATGGGACAGCAGCAGACAGATTATCCCTATATTGTGTGGACCCCATCGATGTACGTGGGGTGAAGCACCATAGACCTATACCTATTCAAGAGCGAGTGATGAACTTTGGTTAGGAGGCACTGTTCCATAGAGCTGGTCATCACCATTACATTTTAATGAGCTGAAGAGAGATCTGAACTCTGCGCTGATAAAACACCCAGCTAAACGGTAAAAAATTATGTAAGAACAAATAAGAATATACCTGTGTTAACTTGTTAGAGGTAATAATTCAACATATTTACCGGATGTCATTATTTTGTTCAGACAAAACACAGAAAATGCGTTGTATTTTGTAGTAGGCTGAACAAGAATAAGATACATTAACTGTGTCTGCCCATGTGTTTTGCATATAGTGTAAGTAAACAAAAACCATAACGTAATTTGACATGTTATGATTAGTATGAAGAAGCCCACCCACCCATTTATTGCTGTATACTGTATTTGAAACATATATTCCATTCTTATTCTTCTGTGCTAATTTTTAAATCTGCATTTTAGTTTATGTTCCACAATCTCTTCTATTGAAAATCTGCATTTTAGTTTGTTTCACAATCTCCTCCATTGAAAATCAGCATTTCAATTATTAACATATTTATAGATTTTTACCTTTGCATATTGTTTTACATTAAAATAAAAACAACTTCAGTGATTTGTACAGTAAAAAATATGTATTTCGTTAGTGTTATTCATTGTGTTCTTTTCTTGTAAAAATCCCCCCCCATCCCTGACTGAAGTATGCAGGGAAGAATACAGTAAGGCAAAAAAAGTGAAGAGGGGCTAAAGTCTAGACACACATTAACAGTGGGGGTGGAAAAAATGCTAGTGGTCTCTATGGTTAAGAAGTTGACCTCTGCTCTGTTGACTAAAGAGGATTCCCTGGCTTTAAACACATTTTTCCTGCATGAATTATTAAAGATTACACAGAGACTGGGTTGCACTTTGTTTTGTAGCCACAGAATGAAGTTTCCAGCCTATGCCTCGCCCAGTGGACATGCACAAACCCATACAGTCCTAAGCGGCTTTCAATCATATTGATCCACATTTTAATATTTCTTTAGGGATCTTTTTCTTCCCCCACCGCCCCACGCCAAAGTCGTTAATTCTCCCATCCAAATTGCTTATTCAATATCACCAACATGGACTAGAAACAATGTCATTGAATTTATGAGGCTCCCTCGAGTCATGAGGTCAGATAACTGTTGTGGTGAGATGTTAGAAATTCAAGTAAAATATTGATGTGTTTTCTGGAGATATGCTGCTAGACGTTGTTGCCCTGCCCGAAGGAAGGACACAAGAGAATGAGGGGAATGAAGAGTCGCATGTACAAGTTAGCCCGGGGGACATTAGCTCATACATTGACTATGGTTGTTGAAGCTGGATTCTGCATGTATGCCTTTAGAACATTGGACTTCTATCATAGGCTTTCCCCTTCATGTGTTGTCAGCACCTGGCCTATTCAGTCACTTCCTTCTAAACATAATCATATTCAGGCTATAAGTTTAGCATGATCTTATGCTAAATCCTGCTGTAGTATACTCCCTTGCTAAAATAGTTACAGTAATCCGTCAAGTAATCTGACAGTTCTAATATGGCTAAAAATGCCCTCGCTATTCCGATAACACGTGGAGCTCAAAAAAAGAAAAGAGAAGTCTTTCAGATTATCCTGACAGACGCTACCCCTCTCCCACCCTCTCACCCAATGTTCACCCTCAATAAAAATATACCGGATGTTGCGGTGGTCTCTGGTCAGTCCAATAAGACGCTATTGCTTTTCTGTCACCTGTAATGTATTAGTTCACCATTTGCATGTGTTGTTCTCTGGCGCCGCTCGACTTTTAACTTTTTTTTTTCCATCGCCAATTGCTAATCAATAGGCCTTGATCCTGTGTACTTGACAGAGTGATTTGAGTCAACGAGAGCAAACACTGCAGCGGGGGCAGGGAGGGAGACACATCTGAAACAAAAATAAAGAAAAAATAAATAAAGAGGAAAAACAGGAAGATAAGGGAGAGATGACAACATGACTATTTTGGGGTTGGGGGGGGCAGAATGAAAGTAGAAAACAGTGAACATATTACATAAGGGTGGAGACGATCGAAAGGGCCAAAAGGGAGAGAAAGAAATGGCAAGAGAGTATGTTTAGGAGCCTGAGAGAGAGGAAAGAGAGGGAAGGAGAGAGAGAGAGAGAGGTGGGGGGGGGGGAGCAGGCAGCAGGAGAGCAGATTATTAGACTTGGCCAGGTAGAGTCAGTGAAGCCCATCATTGAGGTGAATTGATGTGATTTCATGCTTTGTTTGCAAGATCATTCAGTCCAAAGTGCAATGAAGACTTTCCCCCCCATATCACATCTCAGCGGCATGGGGACTTTATCATATTTCTAACCTCAGAATCCAGCTAGATTGAATCCGCAATCTCAGGGGGCAGACACTATTCAGTTTTACACAGGAGCAAGGAGATAGCCCCTAATGCCTTAAGATTGGTTATTTGTGACAGCGCCCGAATTCATGGCGGGGGGGATAAAAGTGCCCCTTATACGAGCGACATTTGCACTTGTACTCATGCATGGGCATAAGTGGATGGGGTGGGCAGAGTGTGAAATCTCCATGTCCTGGAAGCGGTATTGATCGATTCGTGTCTGTTGTTCACTTTGCCAGGATTATCCGCACCAAAGTCCAGCAGCCATTCCACCCGTCCCC
Source organism: Amblyopsis rosae (assembly GCA_025399935.1). Taxonomy (NCBI): domain Eukaryota; kingdom Metazoa; phylum Chordata; class Actinopteri; order Percopsiformes; family Amblyopsidae; genus Amblyopsis; species Amblyopsis rosae. The sequence continues at coordinate 2,634,722 of JAODTR010000007.1, read as the reverse complement.
AGATGGATCTGTCACGGTGCTATCCACACCTGGTCACACTATAGGTGGGTGGAGAGCAACGCTGTGCACACATGCACACGCAGGCACACGCACACACACACACACAGGCACACGCGCGCACACAGAGGCACACGCACACACAGGCACATGCGCACACACAGGCACACGCACACACACACATGCACACGCACTCACACGCGCACACACAGAGGCACACACACATACGTGTGCACACACGCGCGCACACACACAGAGGCGCGCAGGCACACACACTACTTCAAATGAGACCATCGTTGAAATGTTGCTGTACAAATACAGCAAGACATATTCACATGCACGGCCATGCCAGATGTATGTGTCTACCGTGGATGTGCTTACACACACACACTGATACTGCACATAAACCTGCTACACATGCAAGCATACGCACAACAGACACGACAGACAGGTACATACAGATTACATGGGGCTGACAAGACGACGACATGCACTTAACGCACTTGTCTCTTCCAGTGCCCAGTACAGCGTCTCCCCCTGTGACCAGTGCCTCTAACGACCCCGTAGGGTCCTACTCCATCAACGGCATTCTGGGAATTCCCCGTTCCAACGGCGAAAAGAGGAAACGAGACGACGGTGAGACAGACAGAGGCACTCTGCCCTTTTCACCCCCGCAACTTTAATTCTCGCCGACACTCCTCTCCTACAGTTTCTCTGTGTAAATGAGACGCTGTGCGTGTGTGTGTGCGTGCGTGCGTGTGTGTGCGTGTCGTCTCCAGTGACTTGTTATGTTATATAGCAGGCCAGGCATGTGTTGAGAGTGTTGTGATTCAATCAACTTTTAGATTCCCCTTACATTTTACCGTGCGCCTACAGAGCTGCATCTCAATTTCATACCATGGTACGGTACTGTAGATATCACACATAGCTGTCATAAAACCATAGTCCCCCATGGCAAGATATCAACACGAGCACTCTGTGCTTTTATTTCTTGAGACATACGTGTGGAAGGGGGAAGCAATAAAAGACACTGCTTTGATATAGCAAAGTTCTCAGTAACTCAGTGTATAGTTTTTGAATAAATAAAACATTTTGCCTGACTATTACATTTTATCCCATCACATTCGGCAGTGTTGGACATTTCCAAAGCAGTAAAAAAGTTTGCTAGTAAAACGGCACAGACTGTCGTTGCACTACAAAGTAACCGGAGTCAGATATGTGCAAAGATTAAGCAGAAGTCTATCCGGTCTAATCCAGAATTTCTCATTCCTAGACAGGCCAGTGAGTGGACTCACACCGCCTGAGGGCTAATAGATTATCGGTTGTGCAAACAATTGGCTTTTTTAATGCCTGTGAATTAACATCTCCCTGGTGAAAGCCTGAACAGGTGTAGCAACAGACCGGTGGAGACAGAGAGGGTTTTGTGTGTGTGTGCGTGTGCATGGGCTTGTTGTTATTTTTTTTATTTTTTCATTTTGTTTCGAGGTGGCTGGTGGGCTAATATGGTTACAAATGATGTTAAAGAGCATTCGTCAATACGGGCCCCTTACCTCTTTTATGTGTCTGTCTCTTTAGTTCTCTGGAGTGGCAACCACATGGACGGGAGGAAAATAGGACATTGTAAGTTGAAAACCCTTCTCACAAGACTATCATGTATTCTTCTCTACTGCTTCTTTTGCTGTTCCAGGCTTATGATATCATGTGTAAGAGACAGTGGATGTTATTTATTTAAATACTGTCCTGCAACATGAAGACACATGTTACCAAATAGACTTTGGCAAAACTGTTTCTCATTGATTTGACATGCAGTTCATAGACAGCAATAGGCAAAGTCTGTATCTTAATTCCAACTCCATTTTCAGTAATTTCCACACCCACTCCCCAATCTGCCCTGTACCGTCAGTGGTGCCAACTGTCCTAAAAGCCAGGGAGTTCTTTAAATTTAGCGGTTATTTTACACAAAATCACCCAGGGAGGTATAGAGATACAGGAGCGGGACGGTCTCAATTGCAGGAAGATGTGTAAGTGTACAAAACCCTGAAGCTACATGAGCTGGCTAATCTTACCGCAGACTAGCAGCTCAGCTGCTAATCTGCTAACATGCAGTGTAATCTTAAAGAATCACTCCCTATACATTTTAGAAATCACACATTTCACAAATTTCCCTCACAAAATATGGAATATCGTACTACTGGCTCAATATGCTATTACATACTGTATCTTAAAAATATATGATCTCCATGTAGGTCTACAGCATGTCGTTGTGTACATGTGCATACTACAGAATGTGCTGCATAGTAGCCTCACTGTGTACACTGTACAGTAGCTTGTTGGGGTTACTGAGTGCTACCATTGTGTCTCAAGCCAGTCATTACCCTTTTGAGGATGTAAGCTGGAGAGAGAGAGAGAGAGAGAGAGAGAGAGAGAGAGAGAGAGCGGTCCCCTATTACTGGGACGGCTGGAGGGATAATGTAGTGTGACATGCGTTATGTACACCGGGTCCCCGTAAGACGAGCTTCAGGGACACAAGTGCCATAAGAGCCATTAATCTGCCCTTGTCGTGTGTTATTGCAAATTAAAAGTAGCATGTTACACTGGACGCCTTCATGTGAAGATGGAGCGGGAGGGAGAGAGAGGTAGGAGAGAGAGAGGGAGAGAGATATACAGTTAATACTGTTGTAATAACTGTCATGCTAATAAAGCTAACTTGAATTGAGAGAGAGAGAGAGACAGGGAGGGGGGAGAGAGAGAGGTAGGAAAGAGATAGATAGAGAGAGAGAGAGAGAGAGAGAGAGAGAGAGAGGGGGGAGAGAGAGGTAGGAGAAAAAAGAGAGAGAGAGATAGGGGAGAGAGAGGGGGGGGTGGAGAGAAGCTGGTAATGAAGGAATGTGTTTGGGTGGGTAGGGGGCAAAGGGGGTGTTAAGCAAGGGTTAGGTGTGGTTGTGTGTGCGTGCGTGCGTGCGTGCGTGCGTGCGTGCGTGTGCGTCAATGTGCACGCGTGTAGCCGTGTCTTCGGATGTTCCTTGCACACAGTGACATTTAAAAGAATTTGCAATTCTGCGGAGAAAACCTATTAATTCACAAATTAACATCTCTCCCCCTCCTTCTCCTCTATCTTGGATGTGCATGCTATCGAAAAGACAAAAGAAATAGCCTTAAGGGAGGGAAAAGAGAGAGCTTCAGCCCTATCTGCGGAGAGATTGGCCTGCATGTCTGCAAGCAGCGATACCAATTATGCCAGCGCTGGGAGAATGGGTCTCAATGCGCCCCCTCCTTTGCCCACCCACCCCCTTCCCCCACTCTGAATCCATCCATAGCCAGATTTATTTGTGTATCTCATTACAGGAAATGGAATGCCGTCCCTGCCAAATGCATTAATAGTAAAGTGGGGAAATTAGCTTGTTTTGACCCGTGCTCCCTTAGTCATGTATAGGGTAGAAGTAAACGCCAGTATATATGTCGCACAATGTGGTGCTATTATTATTTTGAAGTGATTCATAGAAAATGCTGCGTGAACATGCCCGACAACAACATCAACAACCAAAACACACAGCTTTAATTTGAGTTCATCTTTGTTTTACAGTTTTTATACCAAGGTCAGAACCCGTTCTCATTAGAACCCGGTGTTCACATAAAAACACATTTCCATATCTTGTAAAGTGACAGGCTTGGATGCTGACCTTGCGTGCGCACAACAGGCAGGTTGATGTGACCTGACTCCTGGGTGCTCTTGAGAGGCAGACGAAGCTAACCGGCACCTGGTCGGAGCCCTGTGGAGCGCCGTGGGCAGGCAAGCGCAGGGAGTGATACTGTGATAAATCAGACGCAGGAATCAAAAGGTCATAAGTTGTGATTGTACCGTATGTGTGATGAGTGGTGGTGGATTACTGGCAGCAGCCAGAGACTCATGCCAGACTTGTTCAGTGTAGCATTAGAAATAAATAAATACATAAATAAATACTGCAGCTCTTTTGATTTGTTCAAATTTGATACTTAGCCTTTCGGAGATCGTCTGGCAGGCAGCCTTTAACAAGTGTGTCCCTCTGAAGGAATTCAAATCAGTTAGCGTATGGATTTTAACCTGTGCCCACGCTGGTTGACTAGCCAAGCTAGGCCACGACAATGAGTCAATAGAGGATCTCTTTAGAAAATAAACGCATCCAGAGCGAGACAGACATAAATGGAATCACGAGTGCTATGATGGCCCTGATGGGGTGTGCGTTGGAGAAAAGCTCAGGTCTGAGAGGGGGCCACAGAGCGTAACACAGAGGCTAGAAGCGGTTAGGGCCCGACAGTAGAGGACGACACAAAGAGATTCGCATTGCCCCCCTCCCACCCCCACACCCCAAACACTTGCTCTCTTTCTCTTACGTATCTTTCTTCACTCTTTCTCTCGCGACGACCATTTTTCTTCTGTCCGGATCCCGTTCTTGTAAGGGCTGCATCTCCTCTCCATCTGCATGCATGGCATAGGCTGGCATCCACTGCTATGGCAGAAGGAGAGGCACGCACTCACACGACGAGGACTTGTGTCGGAGAAAAGTACATTATTGGCACTGGAACAGAGAGCTAATGGATCGCTGCGTCTCTCAGCTTGCAATGGAGGGAGAAACACTGACGAAACAGAAGGGATCATTCATTAATTGCGTCCCTGAAAAAAGGCTCACTGTGCAAGGAGGAACTGAACAACAAAGAGCTCAAAGGGTGTCCTAGCACTACAAATATAATGTGGACCCCGTGATTTGTCTGGAATTCCCCTTGTGGTTGACACCAGTATTACAAAAACATCCTTGTTTTGGTTTGTAACCCAAAGAGAGTGCATTCCCCACCCCCAAGTTACTGGCACACGCCTCTATTCCCTCAAACCCCCTACACGTTGGGTTTTAAAACATAAACAGTGAGCTGAGGTCAACATTTGAGAAGTAATATAACCCAAGTGAGGCGTGTAATTTAAGTGAACACACTGCCTGGCATAGTTAAATCGAATTAATAAACCTCTGAAACACACAACAGGATATTAACAGCCACAGCAATGTTGCTGGGGGGGGGGGGGGGGGGGGGGGGGGGGGGGGGGGGGGGGGGGGGGGGGGGGGGGGGGGGGGGGGGGGGGGG
>JAODTR010000007.1:2603912-2629265 GCA_025399935.1 Amblyopsis rosae | reverse complement strand
ACTTTCTCTCCACTCCCTTCATATCTTCTCCAGCCCCCCTCCCTTCCCTCGCCCCCCATCTCTCTACTTTCCGCTTCAGAGGCTTCATAAATATAGCTAGCTTACAGGGGAGGAGTGCTCACCCTCGGGGTGTACGAGTTTGTTTGTGGTTTTTCTTTCCTTCTTCTTCTTCTTCTTCTTCTTCTTCTTCTTCATCTCAGAGCTCAACTGAATAAGAAAAATAACAACAAAAAAAAAACATCAAACAACAAACGATTCACACTATTTGCGAGAGTATCATTTCACCTAACAGCAGAGGATGAATATGTAAACGGTCGAGTCGCCTCTGGATCTAGGAAATCCCATGTCAGTGATTTACAGAGAGAAGCAGGCGGTGCGTAGGAATTCATTTGCCTTTCAAACAACCCCCCCCCCCCCTCTCTCCTCCATGGAGTGATCTTATCACAGCAACAGGGGAGATGAAAGCAGGACATAAAGTGCCACTATGCCAGCACAGGGACGTTAACATACCCCTCTGTGGCGCAAAACACGACGGCATGTCAACCTATCCCTGCCCTCCATTGATACTAATGTGGCGTTCAGTTTCACAAACTGAATCAGTCATCCGATATCAGTGAATGTGTGTGTGCCTCTGCGTGTGCACGTGTGCGTGTTTGTGTGTGTGTTACTGTACAGTATGTGCATAAGCGTGGGAGTATGTGTTTGATAAAGAAATCTGACTTTCGGCAAACAAGCACTTCCCATAATCGGCCTCCTGTTGGGCAACGTTAGAAAAACGGCAACACTTTATTTCTTGATTAGGACTAGTGCGTTTTTCTATGTATACAATATAACATCCAAAGAAATTATTACCTATTGGAAAAATAGACTACACTTATTAAAAGTATATGGAAAAGTAAATAAAGTATATAGATTGAAAATACTATTTGTATTACTATGTAAGAATCTTCTTGTGACCACCTAGGGTCTAGTACTTATTTAGAAGACGTAAACACAATGTTATTGCTTTGTCTTAGCATACGGCATGCATGTGCTATGGCGCTGGCATAAATCCTAAGCTATCTATTTAAATGCTGGACTCAGAGGTCACCCTGTATCCTTCCCTTTCATCAAAGAGCTCACTTGCTAAAAAGTGCCTACCTTCAAGGACGAGGTGTGAACATTTCTGGGAAGGGCCTTTTTTTTATCTTGCTTGTCTGATCTGACTGAGCTCCAGTTTGTTCTCACAGTTTGGTGTTAAAACATGGAGACACAGTCACATAGCGATAAGAGCACACCTGCTGTGACATACGAGGGGTTGAAGAAACACTCAGAAGATTGAGTGAGCCTTCAGTGTAGCAACTGCAATCTGGCAAATCACATTTGCGGAATCTAACTTGCTATTAGGACATTTGACAAAACAACAATTTGATGTTGTTGTCGTTTATTGGTGCAAAGTGCAAAAACAACAGCTTTGTGAAACTAGTATCCTTACTGCAGCTGTTTCAGAAAGCCTGACAGTGTCCTTGGTGCTGAGAATAAGATCCAAGCCCCTCCACTGTGAATGACAAGCGCACGGTATTGATCGCACCTTTGTTCTTAGACCAGCAGATAGAAGGTAATTAATGGCCGCATTTTCCTCTGTACCACAGACAACAAACTGAGTTTCATATGGCAGGCGCTCTAGAAAATAGACCCCCCCTTCCCACACACACACACACACACACACACACACACACCAAGGGAGCTGTCCAAAAGAAATGCCTGTGCTAAAAAAATGCAGTAGTCAGGTTCAAGGAAAAACAGATGGGCAAACGATCATGTGAGGGGGAAAACTGATTCTTTTGTAAATGTTAGCTAAAGTCAATACAACACATAACACAGAGATGTGCGCCCCCCCCCCACCCCCCACCCCCCGCCACACACACACACACACAGCCAATTCCAGTCCCCATTCCTGTTTCTCTCCATCTATTTCTTGGTGCACGGCGGGTTCATCCTCTGGCATCAGCCATTGAAAGAAGGTCAAGCATCTGAGCAGAATGGCAATAACGCCCCTGAAATGGTACCATCAGTGGAACATGATTGATCAATTGAATTCCATAGCACAGAAAAATGCGGGATTAAGTAGAGCATTATACGCACAATGAGTTGAGGCATGGTGTTCATTCCAAGTTCATTTTGCCCCCGTCGTCCACCGGCGGATCAAGCAATCAATAGCGGCCTTGCATATCATATATCAGCGCTGGCTCGCCCAGGAGAGAACATAATCTGCTGCAAATTTAGAATGACAGATTTGCAAGGGAGCTAAATCCCCCATCCGTTGTTCGCCGGGAAAGGGAAGGAGGAAAAAAAAAAAAAAACAGTTGGCGTGCCTGCGGTCGGGCTAACGGTTGTTCCTGCGGTGGTGGGGCTTAGCAGGACCCCCCCCCCCTCATCAACCATCACCACCCAGTGTTACGCTCAGGGTTTGATGAGGGAATGGGTGCCTGGTTGATAGGGTCAGAGACCGGAGGGGGGGAGCATGCGCATTTGTTTATATGTGAGACCGACCGAGGAAATGCATACGTGCATACGAAATGCCCCGTCTTTACGCCACCATGACTACCCCCCCCCCCCCACACACACACACACACACACACACCTCCCTCCCTCCCGGCCACTTCATTCTGTTTTCCACAAGACAGGCAATCTGTGTGGGGATGAAGGGAAAGAGAAAGCAGAAGGAATTGGGGGGGTGGGGTCTGGGGGGTAATACGTTCAGGAGGAAATAGTATGGTTAAATAATGGCCCTCCATTTCCTGCTGGCAGAATGAGAGGCTCTGCAGGCCACCCTCTCTCCACCTGCAAGGTGCGCTCTCCCTTACAAGTATATATTTACACTGAAGGTAATCCATCAATTACCATAGAGCTATCACATGATGGCCATGCTGATGATGCCCAAGGGCGGGGGGGATTGGGGGGGCAGAGAGCAGGAGAGAGAGAGAGAGAGAGAGAGAGGGGCCTGGATTTACAGTCGCCCCCTTAATGCTCTCACAGCCTTTATTCCTCTCTTCCTTGTGCGTTCCTCGTGGCGATCTATAATGGTCTCCGATGGGTACATAACAGTGAATACACACTGGGCAAAATGCGCCAGTATACGCAGAACCATGGATTCACATTCTTCCTCTCTCCCCTGTTCCCCTGCAGATGGGTCTGACGGCTCAGGCCCGGGCAGCGACTCCCAGGGCAGCGTGGAGAGTCTCCGGAAGCACCTGAGAGCCGATGCCTTCACCCAGCAGCAGCTGGAGGCCCTGGATCGGGTGTTCGAGCGCCCGTCCTACCCTGACGTCTTCCCCACCCCAGAGCACATAAAGCCCGAACAGGTCAGCTGTGCAGATTTGAAGTATTGCTTAGTAGTGATTGTTCACAGTTTTGTTTGAGTTAATTTACTCTAGCCTCCAGTGAAACAATGTAGATTGATTTAGACCGTTCTGTAGTTTATTAGACGGTATACATAATATTGTTTATTAGACGGTACACGTTCTATCGTGTATTAGACGGTACACATTATATAGTTTATTAGATGGCACACGTTATATAATTTATTAGACGGTACACATTACATAGTTTATTAGACGGTACACGTTACATTGTTTATTAGACGGTACACATTATATCGTTTATTAGACGGTACACGTATTATCGTTTAATAGACGGTACACATTATATCGTTTATTAGACGGTACACGTATTATCGTTTAATAGACGGTACACATTATATCAATTATTAGACGGTACACATTATATTGTTTATTAGACGGTACACGTATTATCGTTTATTAGACAGTGCACATTATATCTTTTATTAGACGGTACACGTTATATTGTTTATTAGACGGTACACATATTGTTTATTAGACGGTACACATATTATCGTTTAAGACCGTACATGTTCTATCGTTTATTAGACGGTACACGTTATATTGTTTATTAGACAGTACACGTATTATAGTTTCTTAGACCGTACACGTAATATCGTTTCTTAGACCGTACACGTTCCATCGTTTATTAGACGGTACATGTATTGTTGTTTATTAGACCGTGCATGTTCCATCGTTTAATAGACGGTACAAGTACTGATACAGACGACAGAACCCACAATATCACTTCTTGCCCAAAGTAACGGGCCTATTACAGAGGATAACCTTTATTTACATTCATTAGACTGTTAAACAACAAGAGACTATTCATTTCTCCCTAGTAACTATATTTGGGGGCCTGCACCGGCGCCTTAGCAGTGGCCTAATTGAGTTCATTTTCATCTCTGCGAGATCGCGACGAATTACGGCGGCGATAAATCAGAGGGACAAGCCCTCAGCCCGCTGTACAGGCCCTAATTCAGCTAATTACCAAACTGATTTCTACGGCGAGATCAATACCGAAGCGAATTGGAAATAACTTGCAATCACAAAGAGTGGAGGGAAAGGCATTAAAAAAAGATATAGCCCGTGGAAAGGAGTTGGGAGTGGAGGGGTTGGGGGTGCGAGGACCGGCGTCGGAATGGTCCAGAAAAATCTGGTTTTAATTTAATGTAATATTAATCAAGCCGCTTTCTGCTCTTTTAGAGAGCCTCCTTTTTTCACACTATTTCCAACCCCCCATCCATCCTCTGGTGAAAAGGTGGACTATTAGGCTATTAGGGGCTTGCCTGGTGTCTGCACCAGGGCATTAAAAAGCCATTTTGAAGAGGCCACGCTGAATAGGCCTCAACCCTCCCACACTTCTGGCAGCCATGTGGTCGGGTCATTCAGGGCTCCGGCATGCTTGCCCCCTCCCCTCCCCTCCCCTCCCGGCCCAACCGAGCCCCGCCCACACCCACATCTGCATGACAAAATGGCCCTTGTGCCACGGAGGCCTGGCGGAATAGAGAGGAACATCCAGGCCGGTGCCAGGGAACAGTTGTAAGCAGACAATTAGAGTTGATCTGGGATAGAGGCAGACAAGGCCGGGGTCAGCGGCCTGGCCCTATGGGACGTGGCTCCCATTGAGGCAAACAGATGCACGTGCGCGCGGGGAACACAGTCGGGCACGCGCGACACGCTCTGGAACAGAGAGCCAGGTCAGGGAGACTCATCTCATTAACCAGCAGGATTCACCACATCTGCTACGGCTACAGTCGTATCCCCGGGATTAAAGAATACATGCTAACTGTAAGGACGGCGCTAGGGGGTCTCAAGAGTAAAGTTTACTGCCGTTGGTACGTTCTACGGCATTCTGGGACAGTGCGGGTCCATTTTTTGAGAATTTCGTATACCTTTTTTTATGTAATTCGATAAAGAATGCGTACATTTTTCAACCGTGCTCATTTTTTTGTGTCTCACACACTTTATTAAACAAAAAAGGCAGACCGCTGTGTCACGATGTATGAACTTGTTATGTTTAGGGATGGTGACTTTAGTGGTCGTAAAAACAAAAATGTAAACCCACTTTTCTGGAACATTCTAATAATGAGAGACGGAAATGGCCAAAGTGGTTAAATCTGGGCAGGAAATAAAAGCCAATATTTATTTTAACAACAACTGTTAAAAACAATTCAAAGTTAGAGCATATAAACACACACCAGAAACAGAATGTATATACAGTATGTTGCCATTTTATTCCCTCATTGCCAGCATCCATCCTGTAGGCAAAGCACAAAAGGTTGATTTGGAGGTGGCGCTCCCCGTTAAAATCCCAACCACATGTCTGCCCCCCGTAACAAAGCCCTGAATGTCTCCTCCCTTGACTGGTCACAGGGATGACTGCAGTGGGGCACAAAGAGCCAGCTGACACCCGTCCTTTCACTCCTCTCCCAATCCTCCTCTCATCCCTTCCTCCCGTAGCTTTAATGCATGCATACATCATGGGCCTTGGTAAAGCACTCTTGCGGGGTGGGCGGTGGTCAGGAAGGGAACGGATCACAGAGGACTTCCTTAGATATGGGGGAAAGGCGGGGGGGTAACGTTTATTTTGTTTGTTCTTTTGCATTGCCTGACATAAAGTCAAATGAACAACTTTCTGCCAATCATATCACAAAATGGTATTAAAACAAACTCCCGCACTTCATCGAAACATTAGGGATATTACTCACGGCCCATTCATCTACACGGTATTTACGTCCCTGCACAACACTGGATGTTTAATACTGTACCTGTTGGTCCACAGGCAAATGAGTACTCGCTGCCGTCCCTGAACGCGGGCCTAGATGAGGTGAAGCCCAGCTTGTCCACCAGCGCCACCTCTGACCTGGCCTCCAGTGTGTCCCAGAGCTACTCTGTCGTGACAGGTACGGCGCTACTCTCTCACGCAGTAACACCCCCTCCCTCCCGCCCCAATAAAGGACACACTGTAAACTGTACAGAAACCCTCACACCTTTGAACACTGTCCCGTGAAACACGATACCATGTATCCAAATACCGCTGGCCTACAATATAAGATTCCCTTAAATGTTCTGTGTGTTCTTCATAATAGTTAGCCTTCAACTTAAGCACATTTTCCAGAGAGACCTAAATCATACCATGAAGTGAACAGGCGCACGATTAAAAACCCCTCTTTATGTTTTAATCTGAGCGAAAAGAGCGGTGATAGATCACCTGAGCCCATTAAATCCAACAGGCCCTTTGCGCGCTGCTCCTAACTGGCTGTTGTGTTAGCCTGGATTGGCCCGCTAACAGATTGACTGGGAGCACTTCTCATAAGAGACAGCTGCTGTTCTCGCCGCGGCATGACATTGTCATCAAAGTCTATGATAGCCTGTTGATTGACAGCGGCTGGAGTGGCACACGGTAGCTGGCTGAATGCCTCATGCTGCGGGGAGAGAGAGAACGAGAGAGAGAGATAGAGACTAGAAATACTTATTGTATCTTGTATGTTTTGTGGTTTTATAGTGTGGTGTACAACAGGGCCAGCTAATGACAGGTGCAGCGTATTGAATATCTTGTAGCGCTAGCTGTCTGTATCACATAACCCACGGTGACCCACCCTTGTGTCGCGGCCATGCTTCTCCTTCGCTTGGCTGTCGAGGTTGATGGCTGCCTGCCTTAATTGAAATATGGTGGCGTCGCGGCTGACAGGGGTGTTCTTCCCAAGAGAGGTTAGGTTTACTGACGGACACACTGGCCTGAGACTTGTACGCCAGCCTTTTAATATAACTCCCATAATTATGCGGTAGCCATCAAGTCAATGAGTCCACTGTGTTGTGTGTGTGCGTGTGTCTGTGTGTGTGTGTGTGTGTAAGCGTGAGTGAGAGAGAGAGAGAGAGAGAGAGAGAGAGAGAGAGAGAGAGAGAGACTAAAGAGGAGGACAAACATGATTGAAAACTGCAGTGGCCCTTCTCAAATGATCCCAGGGCTGGGCCAGAGCTTGGTCACAGTGCTGTGGGAAAAGAAAGAAGCCCTTTTTTCTCTCGCTGCCGTCCTCAATATGTGGGAGGTAGATTTGCCCCCAGAACGCAGGGCCTCCGGAGAAGAAAGGTGTGTTTTTGTCTTTCATGCCGGGGCCCTTGCTATGAAAGCGGTCCCGCTCTGGGAAGCAGGCTCATAGCAGGTGGCCCCCTAAGCCACCTGGCCGCCCACGGCCCCCTATAGCGATGTGCATGGGGGGGCGACATGCTGCAGAACAGCAGAGAAAATGTACAGCTCCAGCAAACAGCGAAAAATAAAATATTAACTCTTGGCGCACACATGCACACACACACACACACACACACTTTGGATACACTTTCAGAAATGTACTGTATTTCTCTCTACCTCTGGTATTTTGTTGTGTGGCTGGAATTAAATCCTTCCTGCCACTTGAGTAATCATCTAAATATGAATGTACATGTTACATTGACTTACAGTGGGCTGCAATTCTCAATAAATCACTCCCTCAGACTGAATAGAGTTGCGAGGTTACGTGCATTTGTTTTTGGCTCACAATTAAAATGCATACAGTCATTGATGCTGTTGATTTTATGTCCTGGAATATGCATAATCTATTAAATGATGAATGATTAATGAAGTGCTCAGGAGGAGTTGGGTGCTGCAAGGAGGGAAGCGACAGTATGGCGGCCATCTTTTGCGTTCCCTGTTTGTGTGTGGTAGAATGCGGGGCTACCGTCAAAGCATAGGCCAGACAAATTAGAGAGGGATTTAGGGCTTTGAAACGCATCGCTGGAATTCAGTGAGAAATGCCTTAAAAAAAAAAAAAGAGAAAGACTTCCCGATGATTTCTACATATTGAAATGACAATCATTTTGAAAAATTGCACAATTGGAAATTAGTCAATATAATCATGTTCTCATATTTCTATTTTCCCCAAAGAAGGACATGAAGCTTGATATTTGATAATATTGAATTTCAATATACAAATACGTTTATATATTATGTTAAATTATCTTGACACTGTAGTGAAAACCTTAGTAAAAAAAAAAGAATGAGGAATAAAAATACAATAGAACAATGCAAATCTATTAATGCACCTCTTATCTCTTGGGTTATAATCAGCATTATCTTGACGTTGCTAAATCTTTTTGAAACATTTTTTATAAGAATCATGTAATCCTGAATTCCCCTAAATGTATCAATGAAGTACGATCTTAACTTATCCTATGTTATCTTAATGAGAACAGTACCAGTGCAGCCATGCATAGAGAACCACATATCCCAATACCCTTTGGGGCGGCACAGTGTAAATGTGCGCCCCACTGCCACATAACGTCTCTTAGCCGGTGTGAGTTGTTTACTCTTCCTCCAACCATCCGTCTATTTTTCCATCTACCCATCTATCTTGTGTTGTGTTAATGACAGAGTAAGGTGTGAAAAATCAAATTATCTGGAGCTGAAATATGTACCACATTTAGGGCCCACTTTCCACCCTGACAGGGCCAGATTTTCACTGGTGGGTGGTACACAAGAAGCAGCCATACTTGTGTATGGCCTGGTGACAAATGGCTTGTTGTCACTCAAGGCAGCCTGAATGTTTATATCACCCCCACCACCAGCCCTCCACACACACACACACACACACTAGCACACTAACCTTTGAGCACACATCTGATAATGAATTACTTTAAACCTGCGGATAGTGAATTCAAGCCATTTGGCTATACACACATTTGTACTATAATGTCAGTATGTAGGGATGCTGTGGATGTTTTTTTTGGTGTTGGTGCTGTATTTAGTGATAAATTATCACTTCTAGAAAGTAGGAAATTAGGAAAATGGAAAAAGGTCAGATATTGTACTAGTTAAAGCATCAAACAATTGTCCATATAGAGGTAACTTTAACAATTAATTAAATAATTTGACTGCTGTCAAGATGGCTCTACTTGCAAGATGCTAAAGGTTAGTCAAGCAATTATTTAGAAAATGTAAATTGAGGAAACAGTTTAACAAAGTGGCAAAAAAGTTCTTAAAATGAAAGTGCCAAGTATGTTGGCACTTCTCTGGGTACTTTTTAAGCGCTATATAAATTAAATGTATTATTATTATTATGTTGTTTCTCACTTCACATCAAAGGTATTGCACCTTGTTTTTAAAAGGCTAGTACAGTACATCTGGATGGTTACAGATTCCTTGGTCCGTTGCTATGGTTGATGGCGTCTGTAGATGCGTTACGAGTGCTGGAGCAAAGACATATTTTAGAGAACTCTATACTGTAGCATCTCCGCTCAGAGACGGTGTTTGCTACACAGAGGGGTCCCGAAGGACCTTGAGTTTATCTTCCATCTCCATCATCAGGGCCCGTGATTTGACAGACTGGCTTTGCCCAGGCTCTGCCTTGCCTCCAGGACAATAAGCAACACCACATCTGATTAGTTTCAGAGTTCAGTGGTCTTGAACGCCGCGTTTGCGTCGGTTGTTGCAGCGTCGTAACCCCATGTCTGTTTGACAATGGTTGCTCAGGCACTGTGAAAACAGAAGCCTACAGTAGCGGACGGACAGACGCAAACATAGACAGACCTGCACTGCTCTTTGTGTTGTGATTTATCTATAACTACGTCGCTTCACTAGCAGTTCATCAAGCATTACAAACACATGGACAAGGTAACCTACATATAAAATGTACACTGTGTCCAGCTTATATATAGTATCAATATATTGCATATTGAATACAGTGTATACAATATAGTATTCAATGTATTTGAATAAATGGGGTCGTTTTTGAGCTCTTGTAATAATTACAGAATGACATTAGTACCCATTGTGGACAGAAGACTTCCATTTGAAGTGCAAACATGCAGAATACCAGAAAATGACAGTTTGGCCAGCAATCACCATGCACCACCATGGAATCCCTCAGTTGAGAGGAATAAGATTGATATACCATTAATGTGTTTGAATACAAATCTGTGGCCACACATTCACAAAGATGCACACGCCCGTGCAGCGTGTATGTCTTTTTCTCTGGTCAGTAAACAGATAGGCCTATACTGTACTACTTTATATTACAAAGTGGCATCTTGAAAAGCTGTAAAGGCGGTGAGAAGGCATTACTATACTGATGGGAAGTCAGTAAAGCTGCCCCATTCCCTGCCATTACGTAGGTTCATAGGGTCGACAAGGCCACATCCATATCCCCCCCACCCTCACTCACTACATAGAACATCCCTTATCTTAATGAGGAATCTCGACACACAGTCTTGTTGTAAAACAACAATGGCGGGGAGGGGGGAGCAGCTAATGAGGCTATCATGGTGTCGGGAAAGAAGCGCCATCTCTCCCCACAGGCCTCAGCGGAACAGAATGGGCTGTGCCTGCAGACGTGAAGAGGCTGGAGACAGAGCTCACAGTGATCGCTTCAGTTTTCGGAAGCAAAGCCAGTGAAATGAAAGATGCCAAGACTCATCAGCCAAATTAGATCAAGGCCTAGAGTTTTGAACCTTCCACAGGCCCGCTGTTTGCTTATCTGAGGGCGTGATTTTGTTGTGAGAATGCAGCCGGCTAGATTATTATCGTTTGTTTGCCCAAAACCTTGGGGATATTTTTTACGCATTTGAGCTTGATTGATCAGGCGTGATGCGATGTCGTAACATTTCACTGGTGTATGTTTCCATTTAGTTCAGTGAATTACTGTTGGCTGCGTATGGGGTTTTTAATAATAAGGTGGCTAAACGTTGTCGATCTGTTTATAACTCACATGAAATGTCTCTGAAGTGAAAGACATTTTGATACACCAAATGAATATCAAATTTAATTCTTAAATTATTTAAATATACAAGTTTGGACAGAGGGTTTTGTTGTGTCGAAATAGCAGTTTCCCTGTTTTCTGGCTTGGCCACTTATACACACATACTGCACACCCATCCCATCTGCTTACAATGTAGAGCAGAATGAGTGTGAGCGAGCGAGCATGCACGTGTGCTGTGTGAGAGAGTGCGGACGGAGAGCCAATGTGGGTTTGTATGCTTACATTACATTCCTTTTTTTTTCTTTTCTCTTTCCCACCTGGCAGACTCCCACCCATCCCACCTGTCCTCCATGTGTGTAAAGCGGGAGCCCCATGAGGCCTCCTTTGCCCCCTTCACCCCCTCCACTATAGCTGACATCTTGCCCCACCACTCCAGCCTCTCAGTAGATGCCTCTACTCCAGGCTACCCTGCCCGTACGCAAGGCCTTTGCTACAGCCAGTATGCCAGCCAGCCTTTTATAGCAGGTACCACAACCTAGTAGACCCCCACAGTCAAAATCACTTTTTTAAAACAAATTAATCTATTTTGATTCTTTGATATGTTTTTTTATGTCTACAAAATATGTATAAATAAAAACAGATTAAATCAGATGCTGCCTAATCCTATAAATCCCTGTGGCTCCACTAGTGTACTAAACCGAGTGTTTGCTCCTCATTGAGAGTGACTTGTCTCACTTGTTTTCACCAAGCCTGACCCTCTGTTTGGCCTTCAAACTAACAAAAGGGCCAACGCCTCCAAGTCTATCCTTTGGGCCTCGTGATAGGCCCAAAGTCTGGGGTAAGGGGGAGGTGGGGGTGGGGGGGGTGAGCAGTTACTGGGGCCATGATTGGACTGGTGCTGTGTGCCCCTTAAATCAGATAGACCATATGCTGTCACTGTCAATTACAGAGTGGTATGTGGAGCACGGCTTCCATTGGTCTGTCAGCGTCAATGCTGGCCTTTTCAGGACATTCCTTTTGTTGCTGTGGTTGATATAAGCTTCTGACGAGGATACATGGTTGATTGTCCTTTTTGCTTAATCACCAGGAGGATTAAAAAAAACAAACAAACAAGAACGCTTTATGGTTCGAGTTGTGTACTTGGTATCATGGCAGCACTTGGTATTCTTACTACTAGACAGTTTGTTACATTGTCTTTCTTTGTACATTTTGTGACATTTCATACGTGCTAAAGATTTAAAGATGCCAGCAGTGTCCATAGGACATTTAGGTGTTTTGTTGGTATATGTTTTATTTCATGCATCATAAGCCCAAAGTGTATTTGGAATGCACAAAGAAAGGATCCTGTTTGCACACCACACTGTTTTGATGACAAGTGCCTTTTCTTATTTAAAAAGTGCGTGTGATGTGTTGGGCGCTTTTGATAAAAATGCAGAACTTTACAACTAATCAAGAAATGTTTCAAAACATATTTGCACATATTAAAAATGGCATGACCCAATTGTGATGTTGTGAATGTCGTTTAAAAAACAGCAGTCATAATATGTATTATGCATCTTTTTTTAACTAGTTGGCTCCATTCGTCTTGCAGGTCGAGACATGGCCAGCACGACCTTACCAGGCTACCCTCCCCATGTCCCGCCGACAGGACAGGGCAGCTACCCCACCTCCACACTTGCTGGAATGGTTCCTGGTAAGGTGCCATTACATTTTTTACAACGCCGTTAATTTGAGTTGTTCTCATTATATTTGATATATAATCGGAGGCCAGTCCTTCCAGTCGCTCATGCTCAGACAACGTGAGGTCATTCAAAGCTAAGTAGGTGTTAGTTAACTCTGCTTTCCAATGCAGTTAATTTACAGGTTAAATAGTGTTGTTGAAAGTCACACATACTGTACACACACTGTACGATCCCTGCCGACCCAAGCTGCCTACCAAGTTGGCGTGTCTCTGACTCGTAGCACTGCGCCAAGCTTGTTAAAGCATTTGTTAGGCTGTGGTTAGTCTCGCAGAGGCAGCCTTTACTTGCACTAGCGTCGCGCCGGAATTACAGATACAGACTTCAAATCTACTTCTCAATTTCGGAAAGCGCTGTCGACCTTACAGGGGTCTATGTATCAGACGTTCAGCGCAGAGTTGCTTATGTGGCGTAGTGCTAATGGACGGAAGAGGCTGAGACTAGGCTGTGGTTAGCTCGTGATTACCTTGTGGTTAGCTCGCGGTTAGCGTCTGCGGCCGAATACATTAGACGGGCTCACTAGGCGATCACCACAAACAGCGGCCATGAGATAGGACAGTTCCTCTTAGTTCCACTCCAGCTCCCAGTGCTCATTACCCCGGCCATGTCCACACCGCACACACTCTCACCAGCCCCATCGATAAACACTGGTCTTCCTCCTCTACTCGCCTCCCCGGACACCCGGGGCTGCCGAGCGTATCTCTTTTCTCCTCTACTTAACCTGCAGTTCAGGTTCACAGCAAACAGTTAAGGGTCAAAACACAGAGGCGTGGAGGGCCTGTAAATATTTAAATCACTATCTCTCTCAGGGATGAGCTCGCGTTACGAGACCAGCCTGTGGACAAGATGGTTGCCAAAGTCTGGGCTATACATCTCTAACCAACAACTGGAAACACGTTTCTTTTATATATTATTATTCCCTGAGTCGCACACCAGTCATCGAACCGTGAAGGTAGTATTTACAATCAAGGGATTTTTAGTTTACAGAATCTCAAACCAAACCTATTCAATTGTTCCATGTATGGACTAATACAATGCCGGTACATTCACGTGCATACATATATATATACATACTCTCTCTCTCTCCCTCACTCATACACATGGACACACTCAACGACCCTCCTAATCCATGGGCTATAGTTTTTTTCTTCATCTGGTGGCGAATGACGAAGATTTAGTGACTGGGCCCAAACACTGTTAAAGCAAAGGCCATTCCTCAGCAGCTTCATATAAAACCCAGCTTTTATAGTCTCGTAAAAGAAAAAGAAACGTGAGGGAAATGCAGCCTTGCTCACTGACTCTACCTACCCTGGTGTCCTGCAGCTACTGCTCTGGTGGAGGAGCAGGTTACACAGTCCAAATGAAACACATTAGGACGTTTTGGAGAAAATCAGGAAGAGACTTGATGAAAGCAGCAATTAAATTCTAAAGACTAAAAGAGGACTAACATAATAATCAATGTGGCTAAAAGGAGCACAGTGAAAAGCTAAAATAGTCAGGAAATGTCACTGTAATTTCTGCAGTTGGGTGAATCATTCTCTGAGTTAGGTTGATGTAGGCGGTCATTTTTGCGTCATTGCCTTTGCTAATGTTTGTTTCTACTTGCATCCTACTGTAGGAGGGGACTTTTCTGGGAACCCTTACTCTCACCCACAGTACACAACCTACAACGAAGCATGGCGGTTCAGCAATCCAGCATTACTAAGTAAGTAATTATCACCGGCACACATGGGATTGTTGAAAAGGGAAATATTGTTAACAAATCACCTTTGTTTGGAATATAACAATGTGTGTTGCGTGATGACGGGTGGAGCGCTTTCGAAAAAGGCATTTATTAATTAACACTGGAAAATATTTCCTCCATGCACGTTTTTAGAGAGTAATACTTTCTGATAATGCTTATTTATAAATAACCCATTAAATCATATATACTGACCATCAATTGAACACTTGCAATGTACTTCCGCATTTAACAATGCGCATCACCATGGTAACAAGGCACTCCATTTGTGTTCCAAGGCTTGTTTGACCTCATGGTTTCCAACGGCTCGTTCTTCTGTTAACTTCCAGGTTCCCCTTATTATTATAGTGCCGCCTCCCGTGGCGCCGCACCTCCCACTGCTGCCACAGCCTACGACCGCCACTAGTTACCATGGAGACCGGCTCAAACTGCAGGGCCGGGGCTTTGGCCTCCACATTGTCCCCGTCTGAGAAACACTGGAGGTCAAAGGGCAGCAAGACGGCATCTTCCAGGAGCGCCCCCAGTAACATTATGCAGAGGAGGACTCGGCAGTGTCGTCGGTGGCACTGGCTTTTGGGTGGAGAGGGCTCCAGGGCACACAGAAGTGAACCACCCCAGTCCCCTGCCCCTCGCTATCTCACAGGCCGGAACATTTCCAGAATGACTTTCAAGAGATTATATAAATATATATTATAAAATATAAATTGAAGAAAAACTGTGTGAAGAATATCATGTGAAAAAATAAGTTGTTGTGTTTTCTTTTCATTTCTTAAATATTTTTTGTGTTGCTATCAGTCATTTTCCTCACGGAACTTTGCATTCCGTTACATCATCAAGAGCAGTATTTATCTGCTCAGGGAAAAAATTACAGAAAAGCGTAGATGGAGACCTATACCAGAGTGTTGCTGATACAGGGATTAAAACCAGTGAGAGGGCATTTTCTACAACTCAATTAATCTTAGAGATCCTGGTTCCAAACAGCAGTGGTGCTTTGACTTCCTGTGTGTACTGATCAGTCCCACCTATATTATAGGCTAACAAAACTAAACACTAACTAAACTAAACACAGCACTGTTTGTTAAACACTTAAGTTTACTGACCTCAAAACAATGGCAACATTAAACTTCCCGTGGCAAACAATCAGATGTAAAAAAAAATAAATAGGGAAACATGCTTGGCCACATCTAAAAATAGTCCACCAAGAACTATTAGAGATTTTAAATTATATTTGCTCTTATTGTACATTTTCTTAATGTAAAAATGTAATGTTATCTAATATTATTTTTTCAGAATCATTTTGTCACACATCCACGTCTTGTCCATGCATGATTGTCCTCATTCGCTCTTGTTTTTGCACTATATCCTGATCTTATTTTATTTCATTGGTACTGTACATTCAGATGAACGAATGAATATGATATGTCATATTTAAATACCTTGTCAAGAAGCAAAATCATTTTACAATATTTAGTTTGCATAGTATCAAAAGAAGACAAATATTTATGTGTGAGTACATGGAAAGTACTTGAAATGTTAAAGTTTCTGGCAAGTTCCAAAGCAATAGTCTTATGGCTATGGATTGTTACAATTCAATTATTCAAATCAGTTATTCATTTAGAAATATGGTCCTACCCTTTGAGACCTGGAGCAATGGCTTCCAAAATTGCCTTACAAGTCTGTGTTGTCAACATGAACTTCAATTAAATAGTTTAAATTGACAATAGGCACCTTTCCTTAAAAATCTAATTAAAAACAGAGGGACTGAAAGAAAAAATGTATTCATTTTGCTTTTGGAAATATTTTGTGAATGTACTTTTTACTACATTTGCCAAAGACTTAGTTTGATATTTAATATTTTATTTACAGTATATGTATGCATAAATAAAGCAGTATTATCTTTTAAATAAGTAGTCAACACTAAAGGCGTATGTGGTGATTTTAAACAGGCAAACTACATGATGCATATAATAACTAATGAAAAAGGTAAAACTCAATTATATAATATGCTGTCATTTGTAAAAAATGCTGCTTTGTAGAATGATTTGTGTATAATGTGAAGACAATTCTTCGACTTCTATGTAAATAAGATGACACACACACACACACACACACAAGTGCACACACTCCAACACAATAATGTACTGGCTCCCTTTGTAGATATACAGACTGGGAAAAAAACCACACTATTTGTGTCTTAATGTATTGTTGCGTGCTGGGGAAAGGCACAACTGTATTACCTGAGGCTAAATAAGTGTCAGGTTTCAGATGCTAATATCACACGTATTTTTTTTTTCTTCATGATGTCATTATGCTCTTTTATTGTCTCTATGCAAGTTAAATGCTTTTCTGTATTCTCTTCTGTTGTTGAGATGCGCGCAAGAAACGTCCCAAGGTCTCCAATCGGAATTATATGGACAGCATACACATTTAAACGGTTCCAAGACCACCACATATCATATTCTTTTTTTTTTTTCAGATTTCCTGTCTTTAACATTCCCTTAAATCAAGAAATGATCAAACTGAAGTCCTTGGCAACAATCACAAATGCTTGTCTTATTTCCTATCAGTATATGTTGTGATCATTATGTTCATCCAGTGTACTCTAAAATGGTCTTCATCCCAAACACTCATGCTCATCAAACTTGTTCCCTAGCGCCTAGTTCAGACCTGTATCATATTGACGTTCATTTTACTGTTATTCTAAGAGCGTATACAGCATCTGGTCCCAACTTTTCTTTGTTGCTCATCACTGTGGACACCAGAAAATAGACAAAGACTGCAGTCCCTTTTGTTTGGGAGACGGTATCCTCTACAAATTGCACTTGGGATTTGCCTAATTATTTTTACAGGTAGCTCAACATACATGGAAGTGAAACACTGGCAAAGCCCCCTTCATTCAGCAAAGGGCCAGGAGAGCCGATGGCTTGGCTTTACTATCAATAGATATAGGTGCTCCCTGGCAGGAATGGGTCCTCTACTGTTGTAAAAGATGATACAAGGGACTTGTCACGGACATAAAAAAAGGATTTCTGATGAAAATCTATAAGAAAAAGCCTTGTGGCCTCAATCATTGTTCTGTTCCAATTCTTTTTGTGCACATGAGAAATAAATTCTTTTATATGTCAGTCATGACTCTGCGTCCGCTCATTATTAACCCGTAGGAAAATGAGTTCAAGGTTCCTGGGGCGCGTGTGTGCTGCTTGTGACTGACGGGTAGTTCCACGAACTGCACTACAGAAGCATTGAGCATGGTCTCAAATATGAACATCGCACTCTCTTGTGCATATGTACTGTATGTGTCTGCAAACAGTAGTAATCAGCACAACAACTTAACTTTTTTTTAATAGTTTAGCATAAGATAAGCATAACATATTTTTGTTTCTACTCTGGCTTTCATTTGTGTACTTTGTACGTGTGTGTGCGCTCGCGTGTGCGTGCGCGTGTGTGTAAAGTGAAAGAGAAAAAGATAAGGGATAAAGAATGGAGAGTTGGCGAGCGCAGGCTAGCATCGCTCCAGTCTATTTAATGATGCATCGGTAACATTTCGCTGTAGCACACTGCCTACTCGCCCCCGCTCTCAAAACACACAATCCCAGCCAGTTGTAATTCAATGTCTCTCCTTCCTCTGCCTATTGTTTATTTCATGGATCCCCTGTGAAGCATCAAAAGCTGCTGTTTCTGTCAGCCCCTAACTGTCCTGTGTGTTTGTCATTCAGGCCTTGTTAAAAGATACCAAAAAAAAGGAAGGAAGAAAACCTGCGCACACTCACATTTCCTCTCCTCCCAGCTGAGAATTCCCAGTGGTAAAATTATTCCATTTAGATGGGAACTTTTTTTGTCACTCCCTTGTCTAAATTGGCATATCTGGCTCTCTCGTAGAAACCAATAAACTGTGAACCCGGATGCAGCTGTCAATCAAGCTCATCTTTCCTTTAGCAGGCCAGATGACAATAGTGGGATAAGAGGTACAGGCTAGCAGAATGGGGCTTACTGATTGGCTCTCATCAGTTAGGCATTACGAAAAGCACCTGTCATCTCAGCATCAGCTCAAAGCATATACAGTGCCCCCCCTTTCCCCCCGCCATGGGGCCCACAAGCCTCGGTAAATACATTCACTCAATCAGTTGACCCTCGTTGTCAACTTGGTTCAGTGATAGCATATAGCACGGCCTGTCAATGTCAATGACATAGGCTACTGGGAAAAAATGAGTTCGGAGCATCCTAAACCATCCCAGGAAGTATTATTTTAGCTTAAATAAAAATGTATTAGTCATTTTACTTTTACCTTTACTTCAATTTACTTATTTTTTATTATGATAATCATAATATTTCTAATATGAATTGCCTCTGAACAGAAGACAGGCAGGCTTAGTCATGTTCGAGAACGCTTTGAGCTCAAATCAAAACAATCACCATCCGCCGTGCCACACCGCACATTGAAATGCATTTTGAGCAAAGCGTGGTATGGATTTGTTGTTGTGAGCAGTGTCCGCCACTTTGTTTATGTTCCTATTTACAGAGTCAGGGCTGTGAAGAGGGAATTGTTTTTTTTCAGCACGCACAGAGAACGGTAAACTAGCAAAATGCGAGGAGATATTTGGTGAATAAAAAATAAGAAAAGGTCTATTAGCTTTCATTTAGCTTGCAATAGCTGACTATACCTTTAATGCAAACTATGATCACACAGTATAATACTATGTACAACAACTTACTCACCGGCGATCAGAAGGCAAGTCATATGTCACAGGAGTGAGCTATTGTTCTGAGACGAGTCGTGGAGTTGGTCTAGCAGCAGTGACGTCCCGTCATCTGCCTGCACAGGAGTCTGTCATCAGCCTCATCGTGTGGCAGACTGTCATATTTGATGCTAGCAAAGGGGAGAGGCCAAGCCCGCTGTGTCAATCAACAGGCCCTCATTAGTGGCTGCTTTAATTAGTGGCTGTGTGGGCAAATTATTGTCCACGCACACATCTTAGTTAACTCTTTGTTAATGCACATTCATCTTCTATGAGGGGAACTAGCGGCCAAACATTATGATGTACAGAGCACACAAGTGGATAGAATGCTTTCATATATTTGTTGAATAAGCTTAGTGTGAAAGGAGGCCATCTATAACCATTAAATATACAGAGGTAAGGCCATATACTGTTAGGTGTTTATCAACCTGGGCCAAGGGCAGGCTTGGAAAATTACAGTACAGTACGTAACATGCTGTCATACAAAGCAATACAGTATAGCATGCAATGTGTCATTGTGCCCTTGTAAAAACAGGTCCCACACACATACAGGTATATTAGCCTGCATTAAGACAGGTCCCACACATATACAGGTATATTAGCCCGCATTAAGACAGGTCCCACACACATACAGGTATATTAGCCCGCATTAAGACAGATCCCAAACATATACAGGTATATTAGCCCGCATTAACACAGACTATTTCCACGTGTCCTGTGAGTGGGAGAGTTCAAGCTAAGTCTCTGATGATCCTGACAGAACAGCGATTATGAGGTCATTTTCAACGGCTGCGGGTGAGACCAGCCAGATGACAGGAACATGACTTTGTGATGTTTCTAATGAGTGAGCATTGATTGACTCGACACATTCTAAAGACGTTTATGCCATGCACAAGCTCTAAGCATGCACCGTGGATACCGCACTGTACTAAAGCAGGCAATTACAGTAATGAGCAGTTTTGACTGTAGAGCCAGAATATGCCTGATATGTTTCTCAACATATCATTCCCCCTATCAGTGCTAACGCTAGGTCATTCTGCAGCACAGGCTCATTCCCCTCCAGGAGCTAAATTATCATTTTGAATGAGCATTGTGCGACACATTGTGTAATTAAGCGCTAATGTAATATGCCTCGCTCCCCGAGTATGTCACTCTGCGAGAAGGAGAAGCTCTAGGGCAAGTAAGCTCAAGATCATGGCTGTGTGTGTGTGTGTGTGTGTGTGTATGTGTGTGCGCGCGCGCATGCGTGCATGCGTGTGGTTGTTTGCACGCAAAGCGAAAGGCCAAAATGCGCCAAGCCCGGTAATGCTGACCTGACAGCCCACCACCCAGGAGCTCTTCTACTGTCTGACAGGAGGAGGGGCGGGGGTGGGGGGTAGAGGTGGTGTGGTTTTGTTTGAGGAGCACAGCCCCCACCCAAACTGTCCGGCTAAGACATGGGGTCTACAGCATAGCCGCACAGCCCACTACGGCTCTAATAGGCCTGAAGAAGGGCAGGAGGCATTGGGGGTCAGGACAAAATATAGGAGAGGAGGTTTAGGACAGAGGGGCATACCGGAATCATCACAAACCACCCACCATCACTACCCACCCAACACCCACCCCTACATTCACTGTCAGGCCAAACACATGATGAATTGCCCTGTCAACAGAATTCATTCGGGGACCAATTAATTCGGCAGAAATGAACTAGAGCCATCAGTCGCTGAAAAACTCAGTGCACGGAGAGCAAAGTAGCACCACTTCGCAAAATAAGGAAGCAAGGGAGAAGGAAAGAGGGGGAGAGGGAGCGGACGAGAGAGGTTTCAGACTAGATGAGAGGGGCAAGCGGGGGGGAAAAAAAGTGTGCGAGCGAGAGAGAGAAAGAGAGAGAGAGCGTGGTGGAAGTTAGTCTGACAGAAATTGGTCATTTAATGCTTTAGCGCACTGGAGACAGGCCTTGTCATAGACGAAGGCATGGCAGGGGCTCCCCTGGTATTTTATTTATTAATTACCCTATGCAGCAAGGGGGCCTTTAACTGTCTCTGTCCAGTCCTGTCAGCCAGACTCCCTGTCATTTTGCCTTCACAAACAGATCCTTTAACACCGCGCTCCAGGTTAATGGAGACAAAGCCAATATTCAACCAACCTTGCCTTCTCCACCAATGCTGTTTTCATCTACTTTATCCAGGTAATTATCGCTCAGATGATCTCCTGAATATGTCACTGGGATGCTAATAGCGCCGCAGAGCCGACATTGTAGCACACGTTTGACCTTTTCAACTCAGTGATTCTGCAGCTTGTTTCCTGAGGAGGGCGGCAATTATTTACACCTTATTGAGCGTACAGTGTGGGATCAAATGCAGCTATACTGTAGCCTGCATACCTTAATCAAGGCCGTGTCATGTGTAATGCATGCGTACAAGCAAATTCAATGCAATGTAAATAGCACATTGACATAGATCCCATTTGTTCACATTGGCTGTCTGAGTGATAAACACACATCGTCCACACCAAATCAAGATTCAACATGCCGTCTTGTGATAACCAAGGAGTACTTTACCACGTCGCTATACCTGTCAGGAGCAGGGCCATTTGATTCACATAATCCAGATATTTGTCACCTCTCACATTATCTCTCAGCTTCAGTAACAGTGTTAACAAAATTCAACAGCCTGCCAGAGGCTGCTTTGTTTGGTTGGTGACAAATTAGCATTGTGAAGGGCGATATCAGCACCAGCTAATTAAGGTGTCATGTGATTTTGGGCTCCGGATCAAGAATCTGCTGATTCGTCCCGCGGATGATTATGATGTCCATATGGTCAACGCACTGCTATACTTGGAAACACAATCGGCCCCCGCTGCAGAGCCGGCGATGCCAAAGGTTCGATCGTGTCTTTTGTGGCGGTGTTGGGTGGTGTGTTCATCAAGGCTCTGAATTATTAAACGCCGCCTTTTCTTTGAGGCCGGGATCCTCTGTTGGAGAAGACGGAACGAAGGGCAGGTGGGTGGCTGAGCGGGACTGGCAGCCACTATCCTCCGACATCAGGAAGTGAAACTCAATGCCGTTTCCACTGGAGTGTCGTTAGGATGAAGCCATTGAGGGGCCCCGTGCACCTTGGATGCTCTCGTGCTACTGTCACCTGGTTGGAAGGCATTAGGGCCTCAAAGGACGTCTTAACTGTAAGCTTTTCATTGTCAGATAATGTGCTTTCAAGTCAGGAACGGCAAATGTCTCAAATCTCTTGTGCACAAGTCGGCTGCGCACAACAACGCGCTTGCTAATGCCAGACAGACCCGAAAGAGTCGTAACAATTAACTGTGTTAATTAAATGATGAGGTACAGTATTACTTTGGGAGCTGTTTCAGAAACAGCATCTTGTTTTTACTTTCTTTCTCTTGCGCCGCAAACCCCTCCTGTGCAGCCCGTTTACTGTAGTGCTAAGCACAGTGAAAATACTCCTAATAGACAACACACAGTGAAACCCAAGTGAACCTGACAAATGGAATAAAGAAACTAACGGAGAAGAAAGAGGTGCTTAGGCCAACTGTCACCGGTAAAGTGCTCTCTTGATTTCTGTTTACTCACCATGGCCAAAACTTGACTTGTTTTTCTTGAGCTTACTGAAGAGGCGCTATTGCGAGTCAACTGGTTTCTGGCGTACCGTTTATACATGGCAAAACATTCAGCGTTCGGTTTTACTATCATATTGTAGTATCATGTTTAAACATGCTAATTTAGACAATATGATACTTTATTGTCCCCGGATATTTGATTCAAAACAATAACAAGGGAGGACATAAGAATATAAACGCTATACAGGCGTTTCACCATGCATGGAAAAGCATACACAAGACACCAAAGTGAAAACTACACATTTTAATCCAATAAATGAACCACTCAGATTGCACCAACGTGTTATATACATGGTAACACAACCTGCTTGCTAGACAGCAGACTATATATCCCCTAGGTTCACTGCAAACAAACACAGGCAGGGAATGTGCATGAGAACAGAGGAGATGTGCAGCGGAATATAATTAATTAAATGAGACTAATTAGGAACACGAGCGCAGGTGCCAAGCTATGAGCTGACAGGGGAGACAGTGAGACAACATGCCAGCACAAAAAAGCAAAGCGCGTGCACGCACACACACACGCACCCACAGGCACGCAAGCTCCCTTTCACACACACGCACGCACGTGCACGAGCCTGGTTATGGTGGTGTGTCATGACAGGCATGGGGACAAAGCAACGTTCTGCGTTTTGTCATGTGAAACCCCACAGGAATACCGCTGACAGGAAGCGGAGACCCGGTCGCCACGGGGGTCTCCTGCCTTTGTCTCAAACACGTTCGCTTTAGTGTTTTTGCCGTGCTATGGTGGGAGGAACTTTGCACAAGCCAGAGATTTCTATCCCCTAATTATTTCAGCACTTTCACGAGGCTGCTAGCTATGTGGGTTTGGAGACGTCTTCTTCTGCTCCCAGAGCGCTGTCAGCGTGCCTCATTATAGATATGCATTATGAAATTCAGTGTGAACCGGCATTTAAAATGTTCAACATTGCATTTGATGATTCAGGAAGTGATTGGGAAGATCCACGTGTGTAAAATGTGTATATTGTAGTTAACAAATTGTACTTAAATACCTAAACAATAGATATTAAAATAGTATATTTAAACAGATGCGGTATGTGTGTGACTAATATAACTCAGTTGTAAATTATTGCCTATGTAAACAAAGAGCAGTCTAAATGTTAAAGATTATAGAGTGGGCTACTACAAATAATCAATTAAACTTGTGTGTGTGTGTATGAATGTGTGTATGTATGCATGTATACAAATTATATAATATACCTCCGGGAGACTTGTGGCTATTCTCCATTAGCTATAGCTAACAGTGCAGAAATCATTAAGGCTGTTCTTTCATGCAGCAGCCGCTGGTCTCTATCAGAGAGGAGTTAAAAATAGTTCAAGAAGCCACTATCAAGCAGCAATCAAATGAATTCATAACCACTCTCGACCTCACGACCGGGTATTTATGAGACTTTTGCTCATTCCACACAAATAAATGTCACCCACTCACAACCCATGGATGCCAGTGTGTTATGTGTGGTGTCTCAGGTTACTGCTGTGCATTAACATCTGCCATGTACAGCGTTAAGCCTCATTCACATTACAATGTAGGCTACTTCACACGGCGCAAAGCACTCTCGTTCCGCTACTTGAGGTGGAAACGTAGTCATTGCAACGCATGAAGATGAAGGTCTCGTGGTCGCTCTGCGTACGCATTTTGATAACACTGCTGATTGTTATCATGATAAAGTAACTGAAACAATGCTTGGTTGTGGATTGCAGCTATACGTTTAATAATTCACAGTAAACATTTTAGTAGGCCTATTTTTAAAGCAAAATATAGCGTAAAATATTATTCACGTCGTCACGTTCTACTGACATTTATGTAGGAAAGGGTGATATACCACCACATTTTTCAATGTTATTGCTGCGACTTGCTAACTTCCGGTTAAATGAACAGAGCAGGCTGCAGCGAAGCCGACGCAAAGTTTGAACATTTTCAAAGTGTGACTGATCTTCAGCCGCTAGGGGGCCTTCCGATTCCACTACGTTTAGACGGTCTTCATTGAAATGAATGACAAAATCACAGGGGCTGATCATAGCAGACTGAGGTGGTCATCCCCACAAGTGGTTGGGGGTTGTAAAAATACTGATAAGCTATTTTTACACTTACACATTGTGAAAAGAGCTGTATGAATTAATCTTGGAATTTAATAGTACTATGACTATATCATTTGTAACCGTTTTTCTGTCTTTTGTAGATGCATCATTCATTCCTTAATTTGAGTGAAAATCTTATTAATAATTCACAGGTGGCCGAAGATGAGAGGGAAATCGTCTTGGAACCATTCAAGTTTGTTTTCCGAAACATTGAAGACGTGGACAGATTCTTTAACGAGATTACAGATTGTCGAGGCTATTTGGCATTCTGTGAGTGCAGAAAATAACTTGAATTACAGAAAATAACAT